>JAZAYU010000740.1:0-110746 GCA_038501625.1 Corbicula japonica | reverse complement strand
TCTGGTTCCCACTTTCGTTATTTGTTTGTGGCGTCCATTTTGAAACTGATTATTGTAATACCATGCTTTTTTTTCCTCTCTACTTTTGGCTGTGTGGGGAGGCTGTGTATGCTGGATGTGGCCATATCTGATATGCATATTTCATTTTTTTAACATTGTGTCCGATAAATGTAAACACATGTAATTTAAATACCTTCCTGTAACACTAATCGTAAAGAATATAAAGACAACAACTATGCGAATGTAGAGTTTTAAGAATATAATATATCTTTGCAATGATTACATCTATACACATTGCTACGAAGAAAAATTTGGATTTTTGTTCCAATATTGCAAAATACCTGTAACTGCAACCTGTTGCACTGGATATTGTTTCATTTTTGCTGAGTATATTTTGCAATAGTTTTCAATATTTTTCCTCGTTAATTGTCACAATATACGAAGCTCTGTTTCTGCAAGATTGATGCTTTATCGACGATTAATATGTATACTGACTGCATTGTTAGCAGGTCATAAACTTTAGCAGTTATAATGATAATCAAAATATATGATTTGCACCTATTTTCGTAGACATCGATGAATGTAAGTCAAATCCTTGTCAGAATGGAGCTACATGTGAAGACCGAATTAATGGGTACATCTGTCGCTGTGCACCAGGCTACACGAACAAAACGTGCGCTACAGGTTAACTAGTTTTTATTTCCCTTCACTTTCTAAAGACCTTTTTCAACAGAATTCAACTGATTATGAATGTGCTTTAAACATAAACTTTAAATGCATACGGTTGTATATTAGGTTCAGTTGCGTTTTGAAATGATTTATACGTCAGTTATGATGTTATGTTACCACTTGAAGTTAAAGATAGGATAATAATTTATATACTGTTTGCATTTTTACTTTAGAGAAATGTGTGCTTTGTTCTTTTTTTGTAGAAATCAATGAATGTGAATCAAGTCCATGTCAGAATGGGGCGACATGTAAAGACAAAGTTAACGGTTACGTGTGTCACTGTGCACCAGGCTACACAAATACAACGTGCTCTACAGGTTAATTTCTACACATTGTTGTCACTTTCTGTATTCCTAGTGTAGTTAATTTAATATTTAGGTGCTTAATATTCAAACTTATTCTTGATAAATTAATCCGATTCCGAGTACGTTAGCTATTTGATGATTTTTAAGGGGATTTGTCAATTTGATTTTGTACGAAATCGTTTATCTCATTAGCCAATGTATCTTTCGTATTTAATGGTGTTTCTTCTGTATTAACAAATATGGTCAGCTTGAATGTATTAATTTGTGTTGTATTTTCCGTACAAACATTTTACGGTGTTCTATTGGGGTCATCGTTGAGATCGCGAAAACTCGTTGCGAGATAGCGAAACCACGATGAGCTGTCGCGAACGTACAAAGCGAGTATGTGATTTTAGGTTATATACCATTAAATATTTGTGATCCAGTCAATAAACAATTTTGTACGGGGAATTTGCGAACCAGATACAGGAAGTCAAGCTTGATTGGTAGAAAATTAAACTTAATATTTTAAAAAGACTTTTTTTGGATACCTGGGTGATGTACTTATGGCTAAAATGCCGGCAACGTTTATATGTCAAGCTATGGTAGAATTGGAGTTTCACGGTGTTTGTAGTTTGGTTCTCTTCAGAACTGACTGTAAGATTTTAAGGGCTTGGTCCAATAGTAAATTCACAACTTGATGAAAGCTTATCATGAAAATCTATGAGATTTGATGGTATGTAACCATTTTACCTCTCGTATCGTGTTTTCGCGACAGCGCATCCTATGCTAACTTTTTCGTGATCTTGCCTTCAAATCATGTACATGTACACTAAATAAATAAAAGCTACTTTACTCTTTGTTAAAACAAGTTAGAGAAACCCCTTAAAACTAGATAGAAATAAATAAGCTAATTGGCTAATACAGCTGAAGAAAACATTTAACTTCTTCTAAAAGGGAAATTGTGTATTTTCGCAACAGTTTGACTAAAACTTTATAATATTATTTAATTGTGCTTAAAACATAAACTTTAAATGTATATTGTTTATGTTTCTTTGCAATTTAGAGTGATTTATACCTCATAATCATGTTTTGTTACCCTTTGAAGTTAGAGAGAGGGTGTAAAAGAAATAATTTATACGCTGTTTCCATGTTTACAATATTTTAGAGATGATGAACATTAATCACGTGTTCTGTATTAAATTTTGTAGAAATAAACAAATGTGAATCAAATCCATGTCAAAATAGGGCGACATGTGAATACATTGTTAATGGGTACATATGTCAATTTGAAAGAGGCTACACAAACACAACACACACAAATAAAACATTAAAAAAACTAATGGCTTTGTCAAGGAAAATATTTGAGTACTCAATGACTAAATGAGACCAGTGCCCAAGGTTGTAAAACTGAGCATGGAAACCAGTCTCAAATCTCAAGCATCTGATTGGCTGAAATGGCGGCCAGTCGCCATTTCAGCCAATCAGATGCTTGAGCTTTGAGACTGGTTTCCAATCTCAGCTTTATAACCTTCAGCCCAGATCACCTGGAGCCAATCCATTTAGAACACGATTGCAGGAATAAAATAATATCATCGATTTAAGATAAACATTATGTTCTTCTAGATGCCATTGCTGCACAGTATGTACATTTGCAATTTGCAGACTTCCTCATTGTTTCCATACCTCCTACTGATATTCTACAGCGCTCTGTATGCCTGTTTATTAACCCATGCTACCTGTTTGTTTGCACGACGGTGCCAGGGTTTTAAGAGTTTATGAAGTTTAATAGGGAAATCTTGAAAAAGGAACCTAGCAGCTTGATTTATTTCATTTTAATACATTACCTTTTCTTGCAGATTTGACTCCATGGTCTCTGGTCTCAGTATGACCATTGAGTACCCGTCCTTTTGATTTACGACGATATTAGTTAGCTTTTTGATATGTTTGACAACTTGTTTGTTCTGCCACTGACCGTTGTAACCTTTTTCTAGACCCTGATCGTATAATGGATTTTAAGAAACGAACAATGTTGTGTTTTCTAACATATAATACTGCACGAAAAGGAGGGGGCATGTGAAAAAATGACCATGCCTAACTCTATTGCTGATAGATATAATTGATACAATGAATTGTTTTCAGTTCTCATTGGCTTTCCTTGTGATACAGAGGCAATTTGTCATACACATGGAGCAACGTGTCTAAATGGAACATGCTTATGTCGAACAGGAATTCACAACCAAAACAACACAGACGTGTGTGATAAAAGTATGCATTTCTTAATTTTCTTGATACGTTTTCAAAGTAAAAAAGCGTGTTTAGATAACCATTTCTTGTTGTTACAATGTACTAGTTTATTAATCATGTTTATCGCGTGAAAAGCTTTAGATGTTTATTCTGGTAACAGGTGTTAATGCTTTTGAATGTGATTTTTTTATTTTATACTTTTTAAGAATCTACTTAGAACTTAGACAAAATAAGAAAGTTCGTATTTTTTTAATAATGATTTTCTGTTGCAGTGTTTCTCTATTCCTTTAACAAAAGTGACAGCAAAAAGCTAGAAGATGTTGACGACGACTGTAGTCGTGCTATCAAGCTCAAGCAAGGCATTCCAATTTTCGACAATTTTTTCACGGACATTTACGTAAGTTAAGCACAATGCTCAGTAATTTTCATTAAATTGCGGAAATAGGTAATACTCCTGAATCGTTTTGTATCGGCACAAACAATTTATCTATAAAGATTGAAAGTAAAATTTGGAGATTACATAAATCATTAGGCTCTTTTAAGAAGGAAAATATATTACAGTTGCATTGGCTGTGCGTACACTTACAATGTATGTATACAAAATTGGAATTACATGAAGTTTGCAAGGAGAACAATAGAACGTTTGGTTTAGGAAAATATCAACGGTACGGTCATAAATAATAAAGGCTTAGATCAGAAATAGAACAGCTTAAGGTAGAGCAACTGTAATGCTTTCCCGCGCAAAAATGTGCGACGTCATCAAACATCGGCTCGCTTTCGGTGACTTCCGACGCTACTCGTCAGAGCCGATAGTAGCTGAAGCAACATCGATTATTGTCGACTGTTAGTGACAGTTCACCGAGTATTCCCGACATTCGAGAAAAAAGCGCGGGAAAGCATTACAGTTGCTCTACCTTAAGTCAAATATATCTAAAATAGATGAAAAGTGAACTTTGAAAGCCATCGAACACGATAAATATGAAAATATTGCAGACTCGGTTTGATTGAGCCTGTTCATGGACAGTATGGAAATGCGAATTACTGCCCACGTCGCCTAGCCCCGAGTTGAGCGCATCTCAATATTTACACCATAGGTGGAACTAAACATGATAGAATTTCGACAGGGGATCTTAGAATATAAAACCTGCATATCACAGCAACGCCAAAGGCAAAATGTAAAAAGCAGGATATATATATCATTGGGGGTGATTGAAAAATATCTGAATCAATTTTTGCTGGGAAATTGAAATCACCCATCTCAAAACTGGCCGAAATATTAAAACAAGGTAATTTTAGAAGTACTTTAAACAAAGTACATAAGTATCGTGCTCAACGACCTTCAAAGGACGTTATTGATAACAGCACTGATTGAATGTACGGGGAGACTTTTTACAGCAGCCACACGACACAAACAACGCTACAGTAACTGTGATATTGAAATAGTTGGAAGGGAACTTTGAAGCCATCGAACACGACAAATCTGAAAATAGTGCAGGCTTGGTTTGATTGAGCTGTTCATTGATTGAAGAATATTACAAAACTGCTGACAACCCCATAACGCTTGGGTGACCACCATTATGATACACAGGCTAGCGTGTGGCACTGTTAGTTCACGGACAATTTTGCACGCTGAGTCATGTTAGCATGCCATATTCGTTGATGCACCTTTCATATTAATGTTTGAGGTCTTTACGAATGGAATTGTAAGTTTTAATAGCTGAGTAATGTTAGCAGGCCATATGGTATTATTTGTTGATGCACGTTTCATATTAATGTTTTAGGTCTACATGTATACGAAAGGAATCGTAAGTTTTAACAGCTCATTCATGTTAGCAGGCCATATTCGTTGATGTACTTTTCAATATTTATGTTTTAGGTCTGTACGAATGGAATCGTAAGTTTTAACAGCTCATATGTCAGTCCTGTTCCTGACAAGGACATTTCAAATTACATGGAGAGAACGATCGTAGCGCCATTTTTTGCTGACACCGATATCAGGACATCTGGACAGGTCTTTTACCGCCATTACGATATCCTTAGCAACCCCGATGCCTTCACACAAGAAGAAGTCAAACATGTGGACATGATGATTCAGAAATTTGGCGAACATGATGAGTTTTCATCAAAGTTTATACTTTTTGTTACATGGAATAGAGTCCGACCGTTTCAAGAGACCTTCAACAAATCCACAGTAAACTCATGTGTTACTTTCATATACATGTAGTTAAAATGATACTTTAATAATTATTTTCAATTAATATAATTTTATTATGTATAATATTATGTTCCTTGTTAAGAAGATTTATAATAAATCCTCGCCATGCTCTACTCAATTTTATGTCTCAAACGTAACATGTCAAAATCGTTAACAACCTTCATGAATATAATATATAGTTCTGTTATTGAAATCAGTTATTATCATGTTTTCATTTTAAAATGTTTCGTTTAAGTTAATAATTATAGCAAATTAAGTGGTCAAATGTTCATGCTCAAATTTTGAGCATACAATCATGTTTATAATTACAGGGCCAGGTTGTCAGATCAGTACGGCGTTGTAAACTCTTTGTCGTCATCGTTGTCGTCGCTGTCAACATTATCAACATCGCAAACCTCAGTTATACCATTATCACTGTTACCATTGTCATAACCATATACAATTTTACGAATCGAAAAGTTTATCGAATATCGTTGTAAGAGAATACCATCAATCGTTAAAGGCCCCACGGCGCATATTGCATCAAACTTTTGGAAAACGGAAAGAAGTAATGACAAAATTTAATAAAATACATGCGTTATTTGTTTTTAGGAAGCCACATTTCAGTTGGTTCTTACTACGAATGGAGCTGATACATATGCCTTGTTTATTTATGGAATCGGACTGATGCAGTGGTCACAGCTTAACAGTACACAGTCAAATCCTGACGTTTGGATTGGTTTTACCACATCTGGAAAATATCATTCTTCTAATGTAAATTCGTTCCGAAAAGAAGCTTTGAGAATAGACTCATTAGCTGTTACTAAAGGTAACTTAACTGATCTTAAATCATCTGTATTTAACAGGATTTCATTTTATTCCTTTAATTACACATTTATACCTCTCAGCACAAGTAACAACATAACATCATATGTTTTGATACTTTTTACAATTAACAAGAATATGCAGAAACGTAACACTCGGGCTCAGGCAGGGTATCAAATCGGCATTTGCACAGATTTTCGAAAGCAACCACGTTTGTAAAAGCATAATTAATCTTGCAATCACGGTTACACCTAAACCAGGTCAAACTACGTTTGCTATAAAAGCGAGCAAATACTTTAATTCATGTAATATATACTTAATTTCATTATGGAATAATCTTACATCTTTGATATGATATGTATTAATTGGGGCTATTTGAAGATGGATAGTTTGATTTTCCTATTTAAAAGATATACAACAAACTGTACCATTTTCCAATTTTGCAGCATGCCTTAACATGCCTTGAACAAAATATCACCTTCCGTTAAAACTATTTTAAAAATAATGGGCAAACTCTCAGGTGTGTGACAAAAATTAAGGCAATTTTAAAATGCTAAACTGTCTTTCACTATATTTTTTTCTATGTAGATGTATCGGCTTTACTTGTTCATCGTTTGACAGTTCCGGGTCTAAATAAACGTACTGCCGCCAGTGAATGCCTGAATTGGTACACACAAACCAAACTACTTCAGGATGAAATTAACGTTATAAGTGCAAAGATGCCACAATGTCCTTGCGATTTGACGAGTTTGTCGTTTGACCCGTGGTTTTGGTCTACGCAGAGGCTAAATGAAACAAATAATGGATTATATACTGTTGAAATACTGGTTTCTACATTGCATGGTCATTACGGAAAGGTAGATAAAATATCTATTTAAAATATTTTAACCACAGTTAACATTTACCCAATTCAGTTACAATCAACATGTTCAGCGTTAATATGTTCAGGGTTAATATGTGTAACTCATATTTTAGCTCATCGTTCCGGCTACCTCAATCGGTAGAGTATGTGAAATTACGTGGCTTTGCGCTGACATTGTATAGTACGGGTTCGTTCCACATTAGGGCAACATCATTAGAGCATTAATTCATTTGAGGAATGGATTGTTTGCTAGACATTAAAGCTGAACACAATATTTCAATTAGTAAAAATAATCATGCAGCGGATAAGTTCTTGAGACCTTGAATATAGGGTTTTACGTTTAAGAATGATTATTGGATATTGGAATTTAGTAAGATAATAACGATGTTGAATTCGTTCAGATGCTTATCCCCAAAGAGGTGGTATGTTTCATTTTAATGTTAATCTTCACAATTACGCTGAGGATTCTGCCCATTTTGTCTGTCTGGTTAAATAGAAAAAAACTTGAGATTTCTTGTCGTTGGACCACCATGATCACAGGGAAGTAAACACCTCGTTTAAATATTCTAAAAGCAAGAATTGAAATAAAACAGCAACAATCGTACTTACTGTGTTTACGAGTTACAATTTTATAAATAATAAATATATAAATTGGAATTTTCATTAATAACTTTGGCTTGCCAAATAGGACATTAAACATCTGATGTATACCTCAGTCAAGGTTTTAAACACTTATCTTTCAGTCATGTATTTACAACGTAAGCTCCGCTGGAAGCTTGTGGATTGGGGAACCGCCGTATGCCGGAGGTTTACAAATATATCACCGAAATAGTTATCCTCGTAAGCATATGGACATGGACAATATATCGAAGTCTCTTTGCTGCGAGCAAGCCAATTTATGTGATTTATACTTCGATTTGCATCCAATTGGTACCTGCTATACGGAAACATGGTTTAAAATAGGTAGGTGTATATATTCCTAAACAAAGTAAAAAGAAACCTTTACATAGTTAGTAAAACATTATAACGCCGCCTGATGTGGGGGAGAAAGAGTATTTGGTAATATGTTTGACTTTTTTCTCTTATAACTAACACGTGATTTGCACATTATGGCCCTAAAATGCTACAGTACTGTGAACGTTTAAGGTTACAAACGAAACGCACGATACACGATATACGGACGCACGATACACGATAAACGGACGCACGATACGCGATAGGCGGACGCACTTTACACGGTAGACGCACGATACACGATACTGCCGATTCATATTGTTTGTGTGCGAGATTTCTAAACATTTGAAAATTCTATGAAAATATAAGACGAATGGGTGAAATTAAATCATATAAATTTGCATATGAAAGTAACTTATTCACGTTGCACGAAAAATTAAAAGACGCATGATGCACGATACACGATATACGGTCGCACGATGCACGTTTGACGTAGGCACGATACACGTTAGACGGAAGCACGATACACTATAGACTGACGCACGATAGACGCAAATTTTGTAACATTAAACGTTCACAGTACTGTATATGCTAATTGCTCATCTTTGTTTCGTCTTTTCGAAAAAAAACCGATATTTTAACGTCTATATATATGCAATATTTTAACCTGTGTAATATTATTCCTACAAATAGCAACGTCTTGGGGCGACCCACATTTCCGAACTCTTGATGGGAAGAACTTTACCTTTAATGGCTTGGGCGAATACACCCTTCTTCGGCTCAGCACAGAGAATATCACTTTTGAATTGCAAGCTCGTACTGCTAGAGCCGTGAAAGCAGATGGATCGGAATCAGATGCAACTCTATTTCAAGCTTTTGCAGCCAGAGATAACAACAATGCATCATTTCATGTGGAACTAAATGATGCTAAGAATGGTATGTTGATATAATTTTAAATTAAAATAAAACTTTGAAAGCCGTCGAAAGAGACACATATCAAAATAATGCAGGCACTGGTTTATTAAGCCTGTTTATAATCAGTAATGGATATGCATGTACAGCAACTGTCCGCGCCGCCTAACACAGGGCAGAGCGTCAATCAATGTTTTACCAACCACCTTCAAAGGGCAACAAAGTCGCCTCGTATATTTAATCATTGTGTTATGGAAAAGCCATGAACGTAAATATCTGTTTATTATTTATAAAACTTCAAATGAATAGTCGTGTTCTCTATTATTTTACTTCTTATTTATTATCAGGATAAAAGACAAAGCTTGCGACTAAAACTATCAGATATCATCTATTCGTATTCAATTAATGTATCTAGAAGGTATCTACTAAACAGATGGTCCCTAGTTAAATGTGAATAATTACACTTATGAATAATTACACATATGCACTAAACTAGCTCTTTTTTAAAACCATTATGTTTGGTTACAGCTCGTATGGTTATGCTATCCTTTGCTGATGATATTCTTTAGAACTTGAACATTTTGTATTTAAGAAAGCTTAAAAGTACCTACAAGACTGTATGTTTAAAATTTGTAGGTTTGACATTATACGAAAGAAACCAGGACTTATCTCTTCTTTTAAAAGACAACTCAGATTTTAAAAGGATATCGGAAGATGGGAACATTGTTTTCACTCGGAAATCTAACACTCTCGTTGTTTTCTTCCCTTCATGCGGTATGTACACAAACGTTGTTATTGTTATTGTTGTCAGAAAAAAATAACCTAAGATTTACCTATCAATATATAAGGCGGTTCTTAAACAAAGTCTTTTGACAAGATGGCATTTTATGGAATGTGATGATGCAAATATATGTTATAATATGTATGATTTACACGTAGAATTATTTTAAATGCACTTCATTAATCAAATACCTATCTTAAATTATATACACATGAAGGCATATCTTCTGTATTATCAATTTTCTACACTGTCGCCTACAGTACTTGTGACTTTTAGTAACCAGAATTTTAATATAGAATATAGTGGAATAATTGAATGAACACATCTAGTTGCTAAACATTCTTATTTCTGAAAGCATTGATTGAACCATTCTCAAACAATCCCCGAACGTTCTAATGGGTCATAAATTGCATACGTTTACAATATATGTTTGTTTCGGTTCTACCCAATGTCAAAAGCGTTTTTAAAAATAACAGTGCCTCCTTAGAATCAGTTATTTAATGTCGTCTTTAGTTTTCACTTTGGGAAAATGTTATATAATATGATAGTTGTTGACATTTTAACAGTGTCTAAGCTTTTGAATGTGCTATGCAAAAAGAAGTAAATTAACTATTTTGCTACCGTATGGAGGTGCATTGTACATTACTTACAATAAACAATTTTATCTGATTAAACCGCCTTACTGTGTTAAGAACTATAAAATCCAATTATGATTTTTAATTTAATTTCTGCAAATAAACATGAACACAATAAAGTATGTGTAAAAATTCAAAAGAAAATCTAAAAACTAGAATGTGTCCTTGGACAATGATGCTCCCACTACTGCATCATAATTTTTGATAACAAAGGAAAAAAATCATCTTTTTACAATCATCTACACATCCTGTTTGATCATTTTTGCAAGTTTGAAAGAAATCCACCTCATAGTTCAGGAGGAGTTCATACCACAAGATTTGGGGACGTACGTACGTACGGACGGACGTACGAGCAGACGAGTGCAACTCTATATGCCTCCCACTTTGTGAGGGCATAAAAAATGCATGGATAAATTTTCAACTGAAAACTGGTATTAGTTATTTATTATCTCCTGTTTTTTAATCGGTAGTTGATAAAACCAAACCACGCTATTCGATTTGTTCATTTCATTTGTTAAAGGACATCGTTATTTGAGCTAGAAATGCTTGTCAATGAAATGGAAAGGTGAGATATTTTGTGACGTTTTAATTATTTATTATCAATTTAACTTATAGCTATCGTATGAAACAACATTAAACCCAATAATTTTATTTAAAAGATCGTTCATCTATAATGACTTTTTATTCAAAACAGGAATCGCAATGAACATTTCAATTGGTGTACAGATGTTATCGATTACAACAAGTGTTCCTAATGTTTGGAAAACACGAACTGCAGGTTTGCTGGGAAACTTTGATGGAGACCCTAACAATGACTTCATGATGCCAAACGAGACCAAATTAGATGGCGATATCGATGAACGTGCTATTTTTGAATACGGACAGACATGTAAGCAATCTCTGCTAAATCAGTCTTTTGTTTTATTTTGAGTTATAGATGTAAAGAATTTTATTATATTTAGATCAGCTGTCTGCTATGTATTAGATGTGTTAAAATTTGTAAAATGGCTCGTGCTGTCTTTTTTTTTTCAAATCAACTATTATTATAATATTTGTTAAATTTAATAAAGCTGTTGAAAGTAAAGCTTACTTGTTACTTGTTAGTAAATAGTTCAGCTTAAAACATGTGTGTATATTTTATTTCAGGGCTAATACCAAATGTAAATATTTCCGCATTCCTATACCTTGGCGAAAAAAAGTTTGCAGACTATCAAAATAAGGAATACAAACCAAGGTTTTTTATGGATGCAGATAAAGACAAACGTGAACAAGCAGAAAAAATTTGTGGAGGAATAGAAAATATACAGTGTGTATTCGACTATGTCTTCACAGAAAATAAAAACGTTGCAAAAGATACAAGTTCAATGACAAATTTAACTGTCGCTGTTTCCAAAGAAATAAGTAAGTGAATATTTATTTATTCATTTCCCATGTGCTTTAGCAGCTAAGACATTTAAAACTTGATAAATTGTAGACGAAATAAATGTAAACATTTCCTTTCTCTGAACGTTTTAGAGAAAGAGTTTTGTCTTAAGATATCAATGTTTAAGTTTAATCGTTTGACATTTAGAGTATTTTAGTTCAAATTACGGTCAGGTTTCTGCTTTGTATCTTTTTACAGTTGTTCAGTAAGAGTGTCACTAAAAACCTAGAAGTAAAAGTTTAGCTCTAAAACTCATTTACTCTGAACTTTCAGTCCAAATGATTATGCATTGTTAAATACTCTTGATGTAATTACAGGAAAGAAAACACCCTCTTTTGAAATATGTGATTTGTTATACGTTACTAAAGGAAAAGAGGCAGTTTGCTCTATACAAATTAATGAAGGAAACGGAATAACTCTTAGTGGAGGAACCAATATCGACCAACATATTAAAAACATCACCGAGGTTAAAAAGCAAGTTATCCACAAGCAGAATAATGACGACCCCGTTGAAATCAAGTGGGTATTTTACTTAAATATTGCGTAAAAATAACCAACTCAATATTTACACTTAGTGTAATACACAGTATAATTTCGTTCCATCCTAAACGATGGTGTGCATATGTCGGTGAACATGGATCCTTCAATGCAAAGTACACTCAACTAAAGTTCTAATAAGTCATTAATTGTATTGTATTTGTTTATAATGTATGCTAGTTTCGTTTCTTCCCTACGTCAAGAGAGGTTTTGGAAAGAACTGTTTTGTCTTGGAATCAATTCTCTAATGTCATTTTAATCTTTATTTGTTGTTTTCCTAAATGAATCCAATACCATTTACTTACAGCGCAGGGTCAAAAAAGAATGGTCTTTATTTGAAAGGGAGGTAATTTTAAAATTGGATACTTTGAAGAGGATTTATTTAAACAAATTTGCTGTTGAATAATACGTTGTTGATGTTTTTCCTACTAATCAGGGGTCCTTTTAAAATAAAACAAGAAATCAAGAGCACATTTCTGTTTGTTTGACCTTTTTTATGCAAGACATGCATTTTTAGCAAAATTAAGGATAACTCTGAGACTCGCAAAACTGTTCCGAGGTCAATTATTAGAAGATTAATGCTTAAGTTGAAGACTGTTGTTGGAAGATAATCATAAATAGAGAGTGAGTTCAATGTATTTCTAATCACAAAATACGGACAAAATGTGACCAATTAGAACTCTGGTTGAGTGTAGTTTTAGCTATTTATAATTCGTATCAGTTGTTGCTTATGTTTAGGAGATTGGTATTGCGGTTACCCCACCTCATCCAGGTTCTTTTTTATCGTTTGTGGTGTCTTATTTGAAACCGAATATGTATAGGATAGACAACGAGTGGAGTGATCTATGAAAAATAGACGCGAGCGCAGCGAGCGTCTATTTTTCTGGTCACTCCACGAAGTGTCTATCCGACTTAGACCACACGATTGCAAAACCCCGAAATTCTCGTGCACAAAGCAATGAATCGCCCAAACATTACAAACTTCTTTAATTCACAATTCGTATATAAAAGGAGTCGCATGTTAAACTTAGTTTAACGCAACTTGTGATTTAACCGATGTCACTGTAACCCAGCTTCAAATTACCAACTGAAGACTTTTTGGAGTTTATACCGAGTAAAAGATTTAACAACGTAGAAGAATTCACTGACGAACAATTGCAATAACGCAGGATTGAAAGAATTCCGGTCAGTCATTTAATGATATTAAAAACATGAGTAGTTTTAAAGTTAAGTGTTATGTTTTGTCATTCATAAAAAATCAAATGTTTGTGTGTTAAAAGAATTAGTTTGTCATTTCAACAATCAATTTCAAATTTCGTAAGATAACAATAGCAACAACATAAAAACAACAACAATAATAACACAAACTTAAAACGTGTTAATATTAAATACTAGTATTGAAATCTTGTGACCATGTATTAAGGGTCCGCTCTTGCAAGTTCATCGATAAAAAAGAAAATTATCAAAATGTATAACGGCAAAATGCCTTTTAATGAAACTTTGCACAAATGAATGTTGCTTATGCTGCCCTCACACATACCTCGCGACCTTACTGCGACCTGAAAACTAGTAAAATAGCATTTTTCTTTCGAAAATCGTTTGGTTTTCTTTCAAATTTCTCTCGCAGACGGTCCGGGGCTCTGCAGTCTTGTGTTCAGTACGTTTTCTCTATGTCCTCAATACGACCCTTCTACGTCCATGGCGTTTCCACTGCGACTATATTGCGTCCCCAAGGCGACCCCAGGGCGATCATCGGCGACCCAGATGCGACTGTGCTACGTTCTCTGCGTCCTTACGGCGACTCTACGGCGACTATTGCGTTTGTCCGGCGACTGTCCTGCGACTGTAGGATGTAGTAAGGACGTGGTAAGGACGCAATAGTCGCAGCAAGGACGCAGTAGCGTCGCCAAAGGTTTCCGAGCAATTTCTTGTAATTTCATCGGCGACTCTACGGCGTCCTTAGTACGAGTGTACTACGTCTATTGCGTTCTTATTGCGTCCTTACTACGATGCTGCTGCGAATATGGCGACTGCACTGCGATCTCACGGCGACCTAACCAGGACTCAGCAAGAACGCAGAGTTTCTGCGACTGTTTTGTGCATGTTCAAAATAGTCGCCGACGGTCTGCGACCTTGTGCGTCCTTGGGTTCCTCGCTACGACCTCGCTGCGTCCGTGCTGCGTCCATGGCGACTGTGCTGCGTCCTGGGTCGTAGCAAGGTCGCAGTAAGGACGCAGTAACGTCGCGAGGTATGTGTGAGGGCAGTATTATGTATGTTTATTTTGCATATGACAAGACACGTTAAAACGGTAAGGAAAATAGCGGGATCTCAAAATTCCATAAACATTTTTTGCAGAAATTCACAAACACTAAACAACACAAAACTTCATTTTAAATGCACACATAATGTAATATGATACTGACAACAATATCTTGTGTCCTCGCGACTTACATGTATAAACTATATGAGATATTAGTAAAAGTGTTTGACCTTTCTTTTTCCTGGTACCTTCCAGGTCCCGTAAATGGGTAATCAAACCCTGATATCTCTTTTCGTAGTTGAAAGTTCTTTACTAAGTACACATCATTTTTGTCAGTATCATTACATTTTATGTGGGAATTAAAAATAATGTTTTGTATTGCTTCGTTTTTGTGAATTCATGCAAATAGAAAATTATGGAATCTTTAGGACTAGCCGTTTTTCTTTACTGTCCTAACTGTTCTTTATATATGTAAAATGAAATATACTAGTAACGATAATTTGGGCAAGGTTTCATTGAACGGTATTTTGCCGTTATTGAGATTTTGATAATTTTTTTTCTTTTATCGATAAACGTGCAAGGAGAAGTGAAGTGGACCCTTAAAAATGTAACCAAATACACGTTGTAAATCTATTTACTTTGTTTGCTTAATCGTCTGCTTCGTACTCTTACAATTATCACAAACATGTATCGATAGCTCTGTATGACACTAAGATATCGGCTCTCCACTTATTAATATGAGATAGTAAACGAGAAGCACGTGCTTCACGAACCTTCATAGACAACGCCAAATAGTTGTCTACGGGATTTAGACAACGGTAATACTGGCCACTGATTGGTCAGTGGACGGTAGCTGTGGTCTAAGTTCTTATTTCGTCTTTGCTTTTTTATCTGTATGACGAGGCTGTGTTTTCTTAGTCTTAGTATTACGGTTATGCATGTTTCAACAACTTATTTTCTGAGATGGTGTAATAAATATCTGTTCTTTCTTTCTTAGTACATCATAGTTGGATGCTTGCTGAAGCTTTCTTCATACCCTGAGCGCTACATTTATTTGTGTGTTTCATTTTTTCATTTAGGATATCTACAACAAATACAGACGGGAAATCATCACCTCAACTTACCATCCAAGTCCGTTTTTGCACAAATTGTAGCGGTCATGGTTATTGCACGGATAATACAAGAAATGATCGACGAGAAACTGCGTATTTTAAATACAATGAGTGCATGTGTGAACCGGAATATGAAGGTACTATATTGCTAGAACTATTATAAATCTTTTTTTCTCCGGTTTATGTGTACTTGCAAGCGGACCTGCTTGAGCATATTATTTATCTTTGCAAATCGAATAAAATTGCAAATGCTTCAGAGTAGTCGCATGGTGAAATACAAAATGACGTCGATGTAGACAAGCAGGAATTATAGCAAAACAGAGATAAAACAAGAATAACACATATTATTGACAATTGGCAAGACGTGCGGGACATGAACTTAACAGACAATACATAATATAATATGTTGGATAGGCTTGCCCCTTCAAGAGAACAATGGCAAAAACATATAGGCCACTTGTGTTTAAACGTACTAAAATGGTGTGGTTCTACATCTTCCTGTTTCAACATATGAAATTTAGGCAAAATAGCATGGCATGAATTAGTTTTAAGTACTTATTTTGACGGGGGTTTAATTTTGGCTATATTGGCGGTTAGAGTCATTTGCGCCAATATAAAACACGGCCAATATAAATCACTGTCAATTAATTACACCGCCATTTTAATATCTGGAAGGTACACAACTATGATTCACAAGCACACATTATTTCGCAGTTTTCTCGGTTTGAAAATAATATAATAAGAATATGTTGTGAATCAAACAAAGCGATCTATTATTAGGTAGTTGGGATAATGTTTTCACACTTGTATTAAAATAATGTGGTGTTGAATATTGAATGTTAACGTTTTATTTTGACAATCTGTGTTAATGTCAATTTTAGACCTGCAATGTTTCATCAAGGTTTTTTTTTAAATAAGGTAATCAAACTGACGTTGATTAAATTATTAAGATGTTTATACATCGACAGGTTTGGATTGTGAAAGAGATTTCGACGGCTGTTCTGCCAGACCTTGTTCTTTGGGTAGAAACTGTACAAAACTGTCCGCTCTTCAACAAAAGAAACTTAAAAAGGCATATATCTGTAGTGAGTGTCCAAGCGGCTTCCGGGATAATGGAGATAAGTGTATAGGTAACATTCTATCTAATTTCTTTTTAAAATTGAAGTAGGCAATATTTGAACGATATGCAGTAATATATTGTTGTTTTTATTTATTTCTCTTGCTGTTTTAAAATAATAGGAAGCAACTTCTTTGTGAAGATGAAATCTCGCAATATGTTTAACTTTACTTATTAAATATTAATATTTCTTATTTGGTGCACCCTAGAACCTGGTTTAAACCCCCAGTGGCAATTTGTTTTGCCACTGACCGTTCCAAGGCGGTATCCCCAAAGGTTCTCTTGTTTATTAATTGTTTGTGGCGTCCTATTTGAATTGACATACATATATAAAACATGCTCTCTCTCTCTTCCTCTCTTCTTTTTCGCTGCGTGGGGAGGCTGTGTTTTTTTAGTGTGGCGATTCCTGATATGCATATGTTCCTTTTTTACTCTTGTGACTGTGTGCGTTTAGCTTATAATTTATGTCTGTATTTACATATTATTAATAAGATAAGATCGTGAATTACTGATTCGAATGAAGTGATTTGTTCTTATCATTTTACATCTCCGTTATCAAATCAACTGGAAAAGAATTCAATAGAAAAATTGGCAATATAGTATGTGTTGTTATGTGCTGATAAGACCATATCGTTTCGCTTCTTCTTGTTCGCTAATATTTGTTTGAATCTTATATTCGATTTAATTGTTAAACACTCTAATAACTTTGAACAATGTGACTCATTTTCATGTTTAGTGTCTGATTTAACGTTATCACAAATTATAATTCATTACGAAAGTGGTCTATAGTTTAACAGTTCAGAAAGACATGGTTTCCATGTTGATCTGGAGGTCACACGAGATACTGCGGAATTTTGTTTAGCTTGCGGCTAGAATTTTCACGCAGACGCTATAAATGACATCTTCACGCAGACATAAATTCTCCCGGCTATAATTTGCTTAAAAATAAGCTTGTTCAGGCTTAAATATTTAGCTTTTTACCAAGCGCAAAGTATGCAAAATTTAAACCCTCGAGAAATAATATGTACCCATTATAAACTGCGTTTGATTACTGGTTTATAATATCCAAGAAGCAGACAACATGTGAGACTACTACAATTATAATATTAATTCATACATACATGTACATGCACGATTGTTTAGCAGTATAAAACAAAAGAAGTAAAAGTCGTTTGCCCAGTATTGTAGATCAATACTATCGAACTCATATGATTTCAGACATTGATGAATGCCTTCAGAGTCCATGCCAACATTTTTGCTGGAATACTGATGGATCCTTTGAATGTACATGCCAAAGAGGATATAGACCATCGGCGAGAAACAGAGCTCATTGCATTGGTATAACAGTTTTTGTCGATTTCTAAATAACAAACAAAGAATTATAAATTCTCTGTTACTAATAATTAAATAATGTGATCGGTTGAACAATGAATGTCTAATCTTGATATAAATAATAAAAACAATCTATGAGTAGGAAGAGTGCAATAAAGAGTGAATACTATTAGATGAAATAAAATCATCATTCTATTGTCATCTAAACTTCAAAAATGAAGGTAGGAATTTGTTTGTTTTTAATAAGAACATTTGACTACAAACTAAAACACAAGCAATATACACATGTACCTGTAACTATCGTTCGAGATACTTTCGAGATACTCAATTTTAAGCAATGTCTTAGGTTGTTAAAAATGGTTTTTATGCGCATTCGTTACTATTGTTATAAACGAACCCATTTCGGCTCTGTGATTTCGGCAATCCTGGTGTCGACAGCTCTATCCCTTTCAATTAAAATCAAACAAAATTAAAGATAATATTCTTTACTCAAAACGGATAAGTATGAGCTTCAAACGTTGGCTATTAATTAGCAAGTTATAATTTA
Source organism: Corbicula japonica (assembly GCA_038501625.1). Lineage (NCBI taxonomy): Eukaryota > Metazoa > Mollusca > Bivalvia > Venerida > Cyrenidae > Corbicula > Corbicula japonica. The sequence continues at coordinate 91,994 of JAZAYU010000740.1, read as the reverse complement.
ACACATTTCTTAACCATGTTAACCTGTAAGGCCCAATTAACTGCGTCTCATCACATCTCGACAATCCGTATAACATGCTTATGCTTAAATGCACAATGACAACCGATAAATTAGCAATTAAGTAATATATAAAATTTAAAGTTTTGTAAACGAATATCGAGATGCCAAATTCGATGATCCGAACGGATATCCGAATATTAGAATATCCGTTGATATCCCTACTTTTAACACATGCATAAATCAACCATGAACTTTTAAATATATATGCGTAGTATTACATGCACTTTAAAAAATGTTAAGTACATGTAAATCTATGCATATATCAACAAGAAATACCTCGCTTGAAGTTCATGGTTGATTTATGTGTTAAAAGATGTCAAATGAAAAAATCACGATAAATAGTCTTCATTTCAAGTTTACACTTCTATTAAAATGTTTCAATTATAGACACTATCATATGTGTATGTTCAGCAAATGTAATAAAATTATTAATGCAGATATAAATGAATGTAACGAAGCGCTGCACAACTGTTCACAAGTGTGTAAAAATACAGACGGAGGATTTGTGTGCTCTTGCCTACCAGGTTATACGTTCAGTAAAGAATTGCTGAAATGTATAAGTAACGGTACGTGTCTTCGACATTTTGCTTCTATTTAGCGGTTACTTATCCCCCACTAAAGCTCAGTAATGTAAAATTTAGTGATGAGTTTGATTGTACTGTATGTACACACGTTTTAATCGTATACATTAGAAAGCAGTTACCTAAAATAATATGAAATATGCATTATTAGGAAAGGTCACGTCCAGGTAAAACAGCCTCGGAATCCAGAAAAATCCAAAGAGACAGAGGAAAAGAGAGCATGGTTTTCATAATATGAGAAATCCCTGAAAAATTACGTGTAATTATGTAATAATAAGGACCATCTCTGATATACATATTTCACTTATTTTTCCAAAACATAACGACATAAAAAATTAACAAAACAATTAATGAAACTGAGACCCAGAGGCATGGAGTGGCCCATGGCAAAAAAAAACAACAATTTTAAACAGGGGGTTTAAACCAGGTTATAGGGTACACCAATCTCACACTTGCCCCAAGAGGTTCTCATATTATGAAGAAAACAAGTTCAAGTTTACAGGCGAATAAGCTTTAGCTAAAACATCAACTTGACTATGTTGCATGCAAAGGCACACAAACATATAATACATAAGAAGCTTAAAGCATTGTCAAGCCGAAGGGCGGTAACTCTATGACCTTCCCAATACCAAAGCCCTTGCAGCCATGCCAGCAAGAAAACCCGTTTAACTTGACACGAAGACATATATTGAGCTTCTAGGTTATAAGTCTGTTGTATTGCATACTCATTTGAAAAATTGAACATTGTTAAGTAATTCGATTATTATTGTATTTATGTTTACAAGGTGAGGCATTATGCGCAAACTCTGGACTTAATTGTAGCCTAGCATCAGGATGCTCTTTAGATAACCAAGGGAAACCTTTCTGCTTCTGTGATTCCGGATTTGAGATTAGAAACAAATCAACGTGTGTAGGTAAGCCGTACATTTGTTGTTTTGTGTTATTTAAATATTTGTAACAGATATACACATTCAAATTCGATTTGAAACCAGTCACAAGAAAATGTGTGTACACATATAAATAAAAGTTTTATTGAAAGCAGATTATTTGTACACACACGTATGTAAACTTATTTTCGGTTAGTTCTTTTACATGAAACAATTAAAGGAATAACACTTGTACACACATTATCGCTCGTGCACACATGCACGCACACACACGTACACGTGCAGCCACACAAACACGCTTTTATACGAATACGAACATCATTTCATAAGTTCCTGCAGACAGACAAAGTATTTATAATTATAAGTGATCGTGAACTAGAATTGTTAGCGGTGCCTAATCAGGAATTGGGGCGAACACATAAAGGTATTTTAAGTATCAAATTATTAATAATTACAATAGAAAACCTTTAAATAATGTATATATGAAGTAATACTCTTATACAGACACTTCACGGGTGAATATATTAAAAGCTTGATTGAGTTGGAGTTATTTCACCAAGACAATTTGTACTTGTCTTGTGATACGAGAACCTGTTGTGGCAAGTGTGAGGTTGGTGCACCCTAGAACCTGGTTTAAACCCCCAGTGGCAATTTGATTTGCCACTGACCGTTCCAAGGCGGTAACCCCTCGGGTTCTAATTTTTGTTTTTTGTTAGTGGCGTCCTTTTTGAAACTGATTATTTTATTAACCATGCTCTCTCCCCCTCTCTTCTTCTTGACTGTGTGGGGAGGCTGTTTTTTTCTGAATGTGGCAATTCCTGATATGCATATTTCACCTTTTTTAAAGATTTTTAATCGTTGCTAACTCAGAAAATCACTCACAGCATATTCTGCAATGTACTTATGTTCAATAATTTATAGACATTCAATTCATGTAATAGTCCATTTTAGAGTGTACTCCGTTTCAATAATTTATAGACATTTAATTCATGTAATCTTACATGTAACAAGAATGTGAACATCATCAAAAGGAACGGAGTATTTCACCTTGATCTGAGAAAAGGCAGCTTTAAACTAAATCAGTTTGTAAAAGATACTATTTTAACAAGATGCTGTTCTGTTCACATGACTCCAAAGGACTCATCTATATTCAAGAGAAAATATAGGCATTATAAAAATATTGCTCCGTTTCAGACGTAAGGAAGTATGATATTTTCTTACGGTTGAACATGCTTTATATAATCTTTCTGGCTTAGTGTATTGTCTACATAAATTCCGTGTAATTTTTGGCAATATGTTTAATTCGAACAGAGTTGATAAATAAATAAAATAATTCATTCATTTCAGTTACTAGATATTTTAAGATCTTTTACATGTTTTATCATCTGCATTCATGTCGATTAGTGGAAACATATTCAAATATTATGATATTAATGTATGAACAATGGTGTACCAAGTATTGAGCTTTGAGGTACTCCTGACCAGTTGTTAAGGGTAGCAAACCAGATTTCTATTCACAATATCTAACTATTTGCACTACATGTATGTTAGAAAGATAAGAACCAAACTGCGTTATTTGAACACAGATTTGTAGATGTATGTAAATGAATTTGATGATCAACAAGGTCAAACGACGTTTTAAGATCAATAAATACTGCCCCTACCATCTGAAAATTAGTGTTGTTTTTTTAATTCTATTTATAATAACAGTTTTTTTGTAATTTGCAATGTTTTCTCCCTTTGTTTTTTTAGTAACATCGGCAGAAACTATTCTGATTATTATTCTAAGACTGTTGAAATGAGTTTCTTGTCTGACTCTTTAGATATCGATGAGTGTTCTAGGAATGTATGCCCACAAGGTTGCAACAACACTTTTGGCGGTTACGTCTGTTGGTGCTACGATGGCTATAAATTTGAAAATGGCAATTGCAAAGGTGAGGTGTTCCTATGTTTGTGAATCATAAATGTAACTCGATGCTAAACAGTGCGAATTTAATGTACATTTTACAATACTATGTTCGTCAGTTAAATTTAGAAAAATAGAGATAAAGAGTTGTTGAGATTGTGACTCCATTACAAAACAAAAATTTATTTAATTGCGATTTTGGATAAAACGGAAAATACATATTTCAGTATGTTTACAAACTAGTACAGCTAATATTCAATCAAGTTGTTGTTTAAATGATACAGTATCACCTTAATTGTCGATTAAACAATGCATTCAATATTGGAAGAGTTTGTTTAATGTTTTTGTTTTTGGACAGAATGTGAGTATCCTAAATGGGGACATAACTGTGAACATGAATGTAAAGTTTCCGGTAAAGGTACACAACAATACGACCCCATCAGAGGATGTTTTTGTGAACCAGGTTGGATTGGAGAAACATGCGATGTTGACATCAATGAATGCAGTGCTCTAAATAATCCCTGCGGTGATGTAAAGAAATACTGTTATAACCTTCCGGGAAGCTACACCTGTGTTTGTAGGAGTGGCTACAATGAAACGAAGAACATTTGCATTGGTAAATAACTGTTTAATATTCGAACATTTGAACGTGTTAAACACAATACATTATAACTTAATAAATGCAAAAATGCTGAAACTGGCTTTTAAGTTGTGTAAATAAATTTGTAATAAGTGCTTATCTTTTTTAAAAGTAGTATTTTATGTATTCGGTACTTTTACCTCACTCTTTTCAAACATTAAACCAATCGGTCTATTTTCACTGTAAACTTATATGCGTGTGTGTATCTCCTCTGTAATATGAACTGTGTTGTGTTTTGCTGACTCAGCCTTTCTCACCAAGTTTAAAGCTAATTATTTACACTTCAACTTCATCCTCTACGATGAAGTCTTATTCATCTAACGAATCATAAGTTCTGATGGTAAACAGTGTGACGTATTATTTAAAAGGCGTGGCTACAGTAGAGCCGTTCACAATTTATTGGACGTCGCACGATGTTTTGAAGTATGACGTTGCCTTTCACGCACGTTTTGCCACGAGTTGCTGCGAAAAAGCGTGCCGTCATTCACTTTGTCGTCAACGTAGCTGTTCCAACAGCTATTCGAAAAAGCCGTAATATTAGGAATTCTTCTAGTTATTTCTGTATTAATAAGAATATTAATGAGTGTAAATATAAGGATTGAATCAATATTTGATGGTTTTCATTTGGGTATGAAAAACGGAAACCATCAACTATCGATTCAATCCTTAATTATTTGCGCATTAATCTAGACATGATTTCTTATAATAACATATTTTAGACGTCGATGAATGTTCAAACCCACTTTGGAACAACTGCAGTCAAGACTGCTCTAATACGGATGGTGGATTTACATGTGGATGTAAAAATGGTTTCACAAAATACAATGATACATTTTGTCAAGGTAAATACTTTTGTTACAAGTATGATAATGGTTTGATTAAACATATGCTTAACTTCCTATCAGTAGCAAACTACATGAGGAAATTGTTTGGCATTCATAACTGTAACAGTTATAGTCTTAACTGGATTTAAGCTTTTTAAACAGAATATTGTGTATATAATTTTAATACTGTGCATATGTATACTTTATTCTTAAACAGTTGAAAAGCAAGTATAAAAGCAGCAATAAATCTAACCTAAACACATTTTGTTTAATTCTTTAATGCTTTGTACATTAAGGATTGTAAACTATCTGATCAGGAGCTCGCTGTAAAATGTCTCCCCATTCAGTAATCAATGTTGTTACAAATATATCAATAACGCCTTTAAAAGGCTTACATGTACGAGAGCTATGAAAATAAGGCAGGTTTTGTTTCATTGAGCTTTTTCATGGGCAGTAATGCGAAATGCATATTACTACCCACGATACATAGCCCTGGGTTATGCGCAACTCAGCATTTATAACAATAAACAGTACAACTTTCATCCATCCCAAACGATGGTATCTATGTAAAATCTTCATATTTGTCGTGTTCGATGGCTTTTAAAGTTTTCCGTTTATATCTGTGTAAATATTGAGTCGCTCTCAATCCGAAGTTAAACAGCGTTACTTCCCATAAACAGGCTCAATCAAAGCTAACATGCAATAGTTTGATTATTTGTCGTGTTCTATCAGTGATTCCTTTTCATCAATTTTGTTTAAGGTTGTTTCGTTGCAAACATTTTCAAATGTAAAATAAACATTTTGACGATGAGCATACAGACAATAATTTCTTTTTCTGTTTCTGCTAATAACAGTATGCTCATCACGTTCATACGCATAGATGAAAATGAATTCTGAAAGTAATCAAGCAAGATAATTACTTAATATATTAATACTGTAGGTTTGGTTTAATTGAGTCTGTTTGATGAAAGTTATAGAAATACTTACCGTCTAGCCAATGTAGAGTAGAGCGTCCGTCAAATTTTACAAAATGATTATAAAGTTAACAGTACGATTGTGTTCTTCCACAAACGATGTGTCTGTGTGGATATGATGTGATCATTAAGCTTTAAATGTGGTATTTACGTATAAGTATAATTCCATAAAGTGAGAGTATGGTTACCAGATAGCTGAATGAGTTTGCCATAAACAAAAACTAGCAATGGGAGACAGAAAGTTCATTTATACGAGGTTTCGAAATAAAAAGAATTCAAACGGTTTCTGAGTATTTGAATCAATTATTCGTACTTTAGGAACCGCCGACGGCAAACTTTTAATTGCAGTCCTTAAAGTATAACCTTAAGGTGATAAAACATTGCTCAAAGCTATATCGGATATTGGATATACGCATAATAACTTGTATAATAATCTGTATTCAATGGAGAACTATTCAAACATTTATAGACATCAGCTCTTGTTTAAAAATAACTTATCGAGCTCATTTTTGTTCCGTTCTCATTTTGGTCATTGTGTATTAATATTTATGAATATGAAGACATTTTCTGTTTCCACTGGTAAAGGCAGAGAACACAACTTTAAAATATATTAAAAAGTTATTTTAACCAAAAGCTGATTAAAGTCTGTTAAAGTTCATTAAAATGATACAATAAATTGGATCGAACGGTGTTTCTGAAAATGTACAGAAATCGATTCTAAAGCTGGGTTCCCACTGCCGATCAGATCAACTCGATCATCCCGATCACCCAAATTCCCCGATCAGGCCCGACCAAGCTCGACTAAAAGGCGTATACACGACTTCTTCTCGACCTCTTGTCGATCACACACGATTCCCACACGATTATTCACGACTCCTTTACGACGTCAACCCGACCACCTTTCCGATTTCCGCTCGATCATCCCGACCTTTACACGATCCCTACACGATCTCAACTCGACCTACTGGATCTCTGCTCGATCGGTGTCAGATCTTTCCCCGACCAGATCGTATATTACTCGAGTAGAAGTCGAGATGATCGGGTACAGATCGGGTTAAAGATGCCAATCCGACCAAACAAGATCGCTACACGATTGTTTCTCGATCAACTCGATCTTCAACTCGATCAATACACGATCGCTTCCCGAGCTTCCCGAGCTCTTCCCGAGCTCTTCTCGACCGCTTGGCTACACGATCGCTACACGAATTTTTTTGACATGTCAAAAAAATTCGGGTAGAAAGCCCGAGCGATGCCGACCAAGGTAGACCTCCCCGACCACTCCCGATCAATCATGCCGACCGACCCAGACCAGTACCCGATCGCTTGATCGGGCTTGATCGAGTTGATCTGATCGGCAGTGGGAGCCCACCTTTAGGGAACTTTGAAGCGGGCGAACACGACAAATATGAAAATATTGCAGGCTCGATTTGATTGGGCCTGTTAATAGGCAGACTAAGTAATAAAAATGCATATTACTGTTCACACCGCGTAGCCTCGGATTCAAATAAACATTAAGGATTGTAAAATACTTTAACGAAACACTACGGTAGATTCAGTATGTATTTAACATTTCGATACTTATGTTGATTATTAAATTATTTTCCGTTTGTAGATATTGACGAATGTCAGTTGAACATTCACGACTGTGATCAGTTATGCGACAACTATCCCGGATTATACAGCTGTTTCTGTCACTTTGGTTATGTGCTTACCGACGATCGGAGGAAATGCAGGAAAAGTAAACATACATAGCTTTCAGTGTCCGACCGGTCGATATTTTTTGGCTAATTTGTTAAGATAAATAAAAATGACTTTAAAAAGAAACAAAACCAAAACAACAAAAACTATCGTTATGTAGATAAGTCACAACGTTAACATATTGACAATGCAATGGAGTGTAGTTAAATATTCACACGATTTATTTAAAATGTGGCGTTCTTTTGGAGAACACGGGGGATAACAGAAAAATGATCCTTTGTAAGAAAAAGATATGCTATAATTTATGAATGGACAAATCTACTGAAATATTACGTGTAATTTTAGTTTTTCGTTTAACTTGGGTTCGATCCTCAGTAGGACAACATCGTTGGCACATTTTAAGTTTTATAGAAATTAAATTAATGAGCATGCATGGTGTTTACAACGTACTAATATAAAATCGATTTTAAAATGAAGGATGCAAATTATTTTCCAGTTAAAGACATTTGCAAGGAGGAGCTAAATTTATCCTGTTCACACTTTTGCAAAATAGACGCACCAAACCAGACCGGATACTGCGCATGCCCAGATGGGTTTAAACTTGATAGTGATGGACAAACTTGCCAAGGTATTACATGTACACACAAATCATTAAACTAGATGAAAAGGAAACTTTGAAAGCCATCAAACACGAAAAATAAAAATATTACTAGGTGTGATTGAGCATGTTTATGGGTAGTACAGTACGTGAACGTTGAAGGTTACAAAGGAAAGGCACGATACACGATATACAGACGCACGACGCACGATAGACGGACGCACGATACGCGATAGACGGACGCACTTTACACGGTAGACGCACGATACACGTTACTGTCGATTCCTTTAATTTTCGTGATTGAGCATGTTTATGGGTAGTACAGTACGTGAACGTTGAAGGTTACAAAGGAAAGGCACGATACACGATAAAATTAAAAGACACATGATGCACGATACACGATATACGGACGCACGATGCACGTTAGACGGACGCACGATACACGTCAGACGGACGCACGATACACGATAGACGGACGCACGATAGATGCAAATTTTGTAACATTAAACGTTCATTAATAATATGCTAATACTGTATTAAAACTGACTTTTTTTGTCAAAATAATACATGTATAAACCATTCTCAAACATTTCTCCGAACTGAGTAAAAATTGATATAGCATTGAGAGCGGCAATTGATATATGTTTGTTCATGGAATGTGAGAATCAAAGGATTTTTTAGAATCGTTAGCTTAACAATCAGTAGTGGTGTATCTAAAACTTACATTAAATGATTTATTGATTTCATTATCAGATTACTTTAATTGATACAATATTTTGTGCACATAAAATAAGTTCCCTAAGAGTCTAAGAACGTATGTAAGAAACTGTGTGTTTATAAATGAATAGTGTAACTCTGTATTATTACACTAACGGATTTAAGATAAATCATTTGTTTTGACAGGATTCAATAAAATGCCGACATTTTATCTGAAACAGGTTCGCTAAAACGTGTTTGACTGCGGCAGCGAGTGTTTTTCACTGGTTCCTTAAAATGGTTACTTCTGTAACAACAGCTAACACAAGTCTGTCACTAATTTAAGGAAATCTCTGTGTTATTTGAAATATCACGTGGCCCTGAACTGTTGAGAGAAACATTATTCTATTTACATGGTTGATGCTTCTTGTGACCGTAAAACGTCTCCGCGTACGCAATTTCAATTAATAAGTAACTGAAGTATTTTCATCCCTTAGGGATTGGATCAAATCATATGAGAACCTGTGAGGATGGTGGATCCTAGGACCTTGTTAAATCCCTTAGTGGCAAATTGATTTGCCACTGACCGTTCCAACGTGGTAACCCATCACGTTCTCTTTTTTCGTCAATTGTTCGTGATTTCTATCTATTTTGAAAATGATCATCGTGTATTCACGCCCTCTTCCCCTCTCTTCTTTTTGGCTGTGTGGGTTGACTATGTCTGCTGGATGTGGCAATTCCTGATATTTGTATAAATATTAAATGATATTGCATCTACCTGGGAGCGAACCCGCACCGTCACGGCGACAGCGCCTATCCCGGTCATTCCGACGACGCAACCAACAGAGCTTGGGGACAACCCCCAAAAAGGTTGATCGGATAGCCCTGATATACGTAATCATCACTGCACGACATCGGTTATTTGTACTGATTACAGTACTGACTATATGTACGGAGACCTTTTACGGCCGCCACACTGCACAACTAAAGGAGTTTTAGAACTTTACTCGTTGATGTTTTGTCAATAAGTTCTTTCTAACATAGATATCAACGAATGCTTTAACAGAACACAGAACAAATGCAGCCCTGTTGCGAAATGTGAGAATATTCAAGGCTCGTACAATTGCATTTGCCCAAAGGGCTACAAACTTGAAAACGACGGCAGGAGTTGCTCAAGTAAGTTATTTGATTGTCACCCTTTTCAATGCTATTAGATTTTGGTTTATGTTCGATTATAATAAAACTATGATAAATATTTATATATACTATTATATGCATTTGAAGAGTGTATATGAGATTTTGCGCTAAGATGTTACAAAGGAAGTGATAAGTCTACCTTTGTAATCCGTTTCGTTATTGAATAGATTTGTTGATTTAAAGTTGCGTTTGCTAGTGTACATATTGAGGTGGGCTTAACCCAAGAATAGGTGCACTTGTACTGTAAAGTTCATTACCATTACTGTTGATATGAGGACTCTATAGAACCGAGCCTGCAATAATGTCACATGTGTGATGTTAAGTTTCTCTCACCTTTAAATATATAATTGCATAGAATATTGGATTGAATTAAGTATTGTGTTGTTTATGTTAAATTCTCGCTCTACAGCTTTACACGTTTCGACATTTATCATGTTTATGTTGTGATTTTTTTTTCAATATGAAGAATGCGACCAGTTTCACTATGGAGAAAACTGTTCGCACAGCTGTTCCTGTCTAAATGGAATTTGTGAACCGATAACAGGTAAAGTCGTCATACTGATTAATGTCCATAGTAAATGACTCGAAAAAAAACTCGCATTGCATTTCAACCTATTTCTAGTCAAATCAATATATTATAAATGTTAGCACAGCATTGTTTTAACGTTTAGGAAATATGGTTCAATATGAACCACAACATGACATAACGTCTTGCTGACGATACTATCCACAAAAGCAACTTCGGCATGCTGAGTTGACATAATTGTCTTTTTAATATAACAATAACATCCGTTTGAACTTGGGAATCAATAAGACTATTTATAAATATATAATTATGTAACTACATGTAATCAACAACAAAGGTTAGCAAAAATTAGAATGCAAAGGTATCGCAGAGATACATAAGTCTTATATGACCATGTCATTCGCCGAGTTGTTGGTTAAGTACTTAACAAATGTTCTAACTACACCGATCATATTTTTTTGTAAATTTCTTAGCTTGGATTTGGAGTATACTCTTCAAACTTTTAACATAATAGATATACTATTTTCATTTATTTTTATGAAATAATCTTAAAATTCCCTACAACCGTTTATATACCACAGGCAATGGTACGGGTAAAAGCAAAAGTCACAAAATTTTCAGTAGCGGGTATAGTATCTGTTTACAAAATTCATGTCTCCTATTTAAAAATGGTTTCTTACAATTCTGCAACAATGCGATCACTAAGCTGTTACACAGAAGATGTTTCAACAGTTTTAGTCGGTTTCAGCATATCCCCCCTACAAACGCTGAGGTCGATTTAAATTTGTGACTTTTGGTTTTAGACTCACCTCGATAAAATGCGGCTGTTTTATGAATGTACAAGGGGATTTTAATAACAATTTTATAAAAAAAAAATGTAAAATGATGGTTCTTCATGTGTGTCGAATTGTACTTCGATTCTACGCGCAGAAAATTGTATGATCAGTGTTGTTAGAACATTGGTTAAGTTGCATTCAAGCTTTGATGATAATGCTTCTGTAACTGATATGATTGTTTTTCCATATTTTAAAAGAGTACTAAATTTATATATCAAGTGGGAAACTGTTTGTTATTTGGTTTTAATACAAATACAATTATATCAATGATAAAGAAAACACTGTTACTTACTACATTTGCTGACAAAGGTTGTGCATGTAATACCGGCTGGTCTGGGGTGAAGTGTGACATTGACATCGACGAATGTAGCAGTATAAGTTGTGGCGGTGACAATACCAAGTGTATAAATACAGCCGGCAGTTTCTTGTGCAGATGTAAATCTGGATATCAGAATATGACCGGAAAATGCGAAGGTAATTGACTGCATTAACTTTTCAATATTGCATTGTGAGTTACAACAGGATTATTTGAAAGATAATAACTTAGCTATGGGCGAATACATGTTTTGTTTTTAAATCTAATGTTATTTTGATTTTTTAAAATACAAAAGGTACGATGATGAATTGTGTTTATCGAATAAATATAATGACGCATTATCTGTATACAATTATTTATTAAAAAATGTACGCCCGAGTTTACTTTGAGTGAATTCATTATTCACGCGGTAGGGTCACACGATATGGTCAGCAATGACTATTCCAGCGATTACATACACTTAACGATTGTTTAGCTGTTACACAGAAGATTTTTCAACAGTTTTTGCCGGTTTCAGTATATCCTCTATACAAAAGCTGCGGCCAATTTTGTGACTTTTGGTTTTGCCCTCGCCAAGATTAAATGTCCTTGGTTTAAGAACGTACGGAGGGATTTCAGTAGACATTTCAGAAAAAGAGTAAAAATTGCGAATTTTATTATGTTTCAAATTAAAAGACTGTGCGCCAGTTCTATGCGGAGAAATTAAGAAATGTTTATCGGTGTAGTAAAAACATTGGTTAAGGTAGTCTAACTGTAATGATTTCCGGCGCTTTTTTCTCGAATGTCGGGAATACTCGGTTAACTGTCACTAACAGTCGACAATAATCGATGTCGCTTCGGTTACTATCGGATCTGACGAGTAGCGTCGGAAGTCACCGAAAGCGAGCCGATGTTTGCCGACGCCGCAAATTTATGCGCGGGAAAGCATTACAGTTAGACTACCTTAAGTGGTTCAGCTAAAACAATGTAACGGTAATATTGCGCGCATATCATAGTGGTTCAGCTAGAACAATGTAGCGGTAATATTGCGCGCATATCATAGTGGTTCAGCTAGAACAATGTAGCGGTAATATTGCGCGCATATCATAGTGGTTCAGCTAGAACAATGTAGCGGTAATATTGCACGCATATCATAGTGGTTCAGCTAGAACAATGTAGCGGTAATATTGCGCGCATATCATAGTGGTTCTGCTAGAACAATGTAGCGGTAATATTGCGCGCATATCATAGTGGTTCAGCTAGAACAATGTAGCGGTAATATTGCGCGCATATCATAAATTACAGAAATACTAGAACAATGTAGCGGTAATATTGCGCGCATATCATAAACTACAGAAATACTAGAACAATGTAGCGGTAATATTGCGCGCATATCATAAACTACAGAAATACTAGAACAATGTAGCGGTAATATTGCGCGCATATCATAAACTACAGAAATACTAGAACAATGTAGCGTTAATATTGCGCGCATATCATAAACTACAGAAATACTAGAACAATGTAGCGGTAATATTGCGCGCATATCATAAACTACAGAAATACTAGAACAATGTAGCGGTAATATTGCGCGCATATCATAAACTACAGAAATACTAGAACAATATAGCGGTAATATTTCGTAATATATCATAAACTACAGAAATAAAATTAACACAACAAAGCATAGCATTAAACGCATGAAGTTTAGACTGTTTGAACAAATAAAGTGTTTGTTTCAGATATAGATGAATGCAGCGATGTCCATCTCAATAATTGTGATCAGCACTGCGAAAACAACTTGGGAAGTTTTTCCTGCACTTGCCAGAATGGATTTGTATTTGAAAATGGAAAATGTCGTGGTAAGACCTATTTAATGTATCTTCTGAGCTCCCAATAACAATTTGCTTCAGTACATTCAGTATTTTTTTCACCAACACAAGTTGTACTTCTTTGTTCGTATGAGAATCAAGTGTAAGTTGGGGCAAGTGTGAGATTGGATTACTCTGGAACCTGATTTATACCCCTAAATTAGTTTGCCCCTGACCGTTCCAAGACGGTTATACCTCAGGTTCTTATTTTCGTTAATTGTTTGTGGTGTCTTTTGAAATTGTGAAATAAATCATTTTATAAACCATACTCACTCCATCGTCGGATACCCACGTCGTATCCATTACGTTAGCACTTCATGGCTTGTAACGTAGCGTGAGTGTATTAAAAGGCATGGGTGTCCGATGATGTACTCACTCTTCCTCTCTACGTTTTGGCTGGAGGGTGTGTCCTCTGGATTTGTCGATTCTTGATGAGGATTTGTTATTCGGTGTTCTTGGGTCTCTAACCAGTACTAACCTATTTCTCCGCAAGCGACTGACTGCTTCCTCACTTGAATCAGAGGTGAGGGACAAATGACTCTCAGACGCAATGTCCGAGTTCAATTGTCACGGAGAAATTTTTCCCGCCTCGGCTGGGGATCGAACTCACGACCCCTGGATTGACAGTCCGATGCTCTATCCACTGAGCTAGCCGGGCGGGCGATTCTTGATGAGCATATTTTCACGCCTTTATTATTATAGAATAAGAACACAGTATAAAACTTAAAGCATCGGACCTAACGATGCATTTCTCCTGAAGAAAATATGAAATGCAATTAAAAGTAAAACGATTGAACGTTTGTTTAGGTTGTTCTCCAATACAGTGTTCCATTCGAAATTTCATTGGGTTACATGTATTACATGGACATGGGAAATCAGAAGCGTTACAATATCGAATGGAGTTGTTATTTTGTTAGGTAATAGAGAATAATAAACTGTTAGCTTTCTGTCTGTTTGCCCAACCGTTCGTCGCTCTGTTAGCGTGTATGTCTGTAACTGAAACAAATCAGTTCTTTACAGTCTTTGAATTGTAAAAAAAAACCCGCATTTAAAACAAGACCGCGTGTTTGCCGTGTTGACTTTCAGATGTTGATGAGTGTGCTGGTAAATCAGAATGTGACCAAGACTGTGAAAACACGATAGGAAGCTACAGGTGCATATGCGGAGAAGGATACAGTCTTAACCTTCTGGATAGGCAGTCGTGCATTTGTAAGAATTAAATACACTCACCCAAAGTTCTAATTGGTCACTTTTTGTCCGTAATTTTTTATTAGAAATGATAGCGTCTCTAGCTGGGAGCGAACCCGCACCGTCACGGCGACAGCGCCTAGCCATGCAATTCCTGCGACGTAACCAACTGAGCTAACCGGGACAACGCCAAAAAACGTTGATCGGATAGCCCTGATATAAAGAAAGACATTGAATTCACTCTTTATTTATGTATATTGATCATATGTCTTTAACGTAAGCTTTAATCTTGTATAATTGACTTTGGAACAATTTGGCGAGAGTTATTCTTAGTTTTGCTAAAATCCATTTCTTGCATAAAAAAGGTCAACAAAACAGAAATTTGCTCCTTATTCCTTGTTTTGTTTTAATAAGACCCCTCATTAGTAGGAAAAACAGAAAAGTCAACATGATTAATCAACAAAACATGTATTTAAATAAACCCCATTAAAAGTATCCAATTTTAAAATTACCTCGCATTCAATTAAAGACTGTTCTAATTTGGACTCTGTGGTGTAAGAAAAAGGTATTGGATTCATTTAAAGGGGAATTCCGGATATTTTGAAATATACATAATTGCAAAGATCTACTACTTTTCTTCACATCAGTGAAAGAATTTTGAAAATCGGACCATAAATAGCAAAACTCTGGCTGTCTGAAGTTGCTAATTTAATGCTATTGGAGGCAGCCATTTTGAATGGTGACCACTGACATCATCAATTCTTGTGCACAAATAAATTCTAAATTAGGAAAATCTCTATATTATATTTAGTTTTTTGTCTAAAATTATCAAAGGTTCATTATAAATGTGACTTTATGTATTTTCTATGAATTAATGTTTGAAATTATAACCGTAATGCTAATTAATTATAAAAAGTTAACATGTGCTCATAAACTGATGATGTCAGTGGTCACCTCAAAATGGCGGCCAGCATCTATTGTGATCAATATTAAACTGACAATATCTTAGCAACCAGTGGACCGATTTTAAAAATCTTTTTTAGTTCTGTGCTCTGCTTCAAAATGTCTTTGCAATGAAAACTTATTTCTATATTCCGAACTGTCCCTTTAAGAAACAATCAATAAAGATTATAAAAGACATTAGATAATTGATTTCAAGACAGAACAGTTCTTTCCACAACCTTCATGAGGTAGGGAAGAAACGAAAATATCATAGGCGGCGTGGGCAGTAATAAGCATTTCCATTACTGCCCATGAACAGGCTCAATCAAACCGAGCCTGCAGTACTTTCATATTTGTCGTGTTCGGTGGCTTTCAAAGTTCCCTTTTCATCTATCTAATACATTATAAACCTATACAATTAATGCCAATTAGAACTTTGGTTGAGTGCATGTTCCATGGTCAGTATGTAAGTAAACACATTTTCAATGAACCGTTTGAATTCGAGCACATTAAATTTTATAAAATAACTAATTGGACCTAAATAAAAAGTATTTTCAAATAAACGTAGTTTCAAAATAGGATTATCAGACAGGCCAACACGACTTTCAAAGATGAAACAATATGTCCGTCAGCAGTTTCTACACAAAATGTTCTCACAGTCCTCTAACAAGCATCGAACAACACAATTTTCACGATGACATAATAATTGGTATTACATTACGCAATTTATTCCTCTTCAGTATTCTTTCTCAATTACAATGCAGAAATTTAGAACATTCGATACTGATGCGCCCGACATCAAACTACCAAAATGGAGCACGTTTGAAAGCAACAATGAACAGTTTTATGTGATTGATTATATTTCTCGATTGTGATTCTAACAGTTTTCCCTCAAGCTAACTTTGTACCTGTGTAAACTGAGTTTGTTTGTTTTCTGGACGAATTATGGGTCATGTATTATGTTTATTATTACTAGTATTAGACTATGTTTAATATGTACAATTAGTTTGACCCAAGAGAGAAAAGAGGGTTACTAAAAAAGTTACTAAGAAGTTCAGGAAAATTGTTGTTTTGGTAAATACGTGTTTTTTGTTACTTAGTATTCAAAGTTATTGTTTTAGAGATGAAATGTAATGTTATAAACGTTTTTATGGGTAGAATCCTTAGTTTTTTAAGTGAAATTGATGAGTGAATTTGACGAGGTAGAAGAACTTTTTGAACACCCCTTTCTATAAGTTATGTCTGACAACTCTTCCATTTCAGTACTAGTAAGTTATGTTTGATTTGTCTCCCTTTGCATGTAATGTAAGCCACTATGCTAAATATAGATTCACTGATAAGATTGCAACATCTATTTACATGTACGTCAGAAGTTCTCATGTCTATGTTTTGTGATATCTAGTCTAACTAAATGTTTTTACTACATTGTTTAACTTATGTGTACAATATCCACTTCCCTCTAGCCAGGGATCTTTCATCTATGCTGATATTCTAGAAGATATCCTAATCACATCATTGCCAGTCATATGTGATATTCAATAAAATTTTCTACTTATATAACTACTTATACTTGATGTCTATTTCATATCATAGGTCAAACAACTATTCACTGCATATCTACAATCAAATGGATCCAACCACAACTTGGTTCAAGAACATAATATCATTTGCCTGAATGTCGTCCACATATAACACGTGTGTGTTATACTTTTCTTGTTACACAAGGCTACGTCAGTCATAAAAATTGTGGAATTCCGAAGGTCAATCGTTTAAATATGAATTAGATCTATCTTACAATAGTGATAACCAATATCCTCTATTTTTATTTAATTAGTGGAATCCATTTGTAAGAATGACAACGGATGTATCAAGAAGAATGCAGATTGCGTTTTTGTAAACTTCACTTCAACTTGCGTTTGCAGAAAAGGATATGCATCTAATAAAGATGGTGTTTGTGAAGGTATTTTTACAATTATAATAATTATATATTAATATATTGGAATATTATACCAGTATGCAATCTGTAGGTTTGTATTAGTCGAGTTGGGTATGTAAACAAATCGCGCGAGACCGAAGCAGGATATGCATCTAATACAGATGGTGTTTGTGAAGGTATTTTTACAATTATAATAAACTCTCCATACATGATATCCCCGTTCTGTTTTTAAATCGTTTTTTCGTTTATTCAATATTACTTTTCAAAATAATATAAACAAATACAAGTTCCCTTATACTTTGGACAATGGCTTAAATCGTTTATAATACTTATTGGATTCTGCTTTTGATGAGCTGGTATTATATTCTTCTCAGAGTAACCGATTTTTTTTGTTTTGTCAACAAACAATTCTTTTTCGGAGGGGAGGGGGGGGGGGGTGGGGGGGGGGGCGGGTGGGATGGTAAAGAAGTACCTACCACTATTATAATTTATAATCAGAAATAAGTAAAATCCGTTATCGTTTCACTGTGATTTATTATCGGTTTTGTATAAACTAGATATAAAAGAATGTTCGAGAATACCATCTCCATGCCAACAAGACTGCGAAGAGGAAGACGGGGGATTTTCTTGTAGTTGTAAAAGTGGATTTAAGATTGTCGCCGGTGTCTTTTGTGAAGGTTTAATTTTAATACTTATTTTATGAGGCGCAATAAAAGCTTTGAATTTAAAAAATTGTGATTACAAATAAACTTTTGTTGTTTATGATAATTATTCTTAAAAAAAAAGATAAACATTAGTGTAGATGGTTTCGATAGCATCACATGCAAAATGATACAGAAAACCCTGTAAGTTACAATTTAGAGATATCTTTATATATTTTTTTTCAAAAACATGTAGATTTTTTATACATATCTTTTATCATAATATTATTCCTAATATTTGTATTAATCCTTTGTAATGAATGTACACTTTGCCTAAACTATTACGTAATATTATACTTTGATCATATTTTAGCGTGCGATGATCGTCATTTTGGGAAAAACTGCCAGGAAATATGTCAATGTAATGCAGAAAATACAGTGACATGTGATAACGTAAACGGTTCATGTGATTGTAAGATGGTAAGATCAACTTTGGAAGAAAACAGCGTGTTTTTCATAAGTTTTAGCATATGATTGCTTTAAGTACTGATTGGTGTTGTTTTTATTCCAATTATAATTTGAAAAACAATTTTACTAAAACAAATACTTAGGTTCAATAGAATAAAAGTTTTGTTGCAGTTACAAATGCAGAAATGTTTAGTTTCACAAACATGGAAAGTGGTTGATTATGGTTGTGTTTTAATTGGTTTATCGTTATTAAGGGTTGGACAGATGAATTTTGCAAAACTGATGAAGATGAGTGCAAAGTCAACGAAAGTATATGTTTTTCTAAAAACAACTCGGTATGCACCAATACAGTTGGAAGTTATCGGTGTGACTGTAAGGAAGGTTATAACGAACTAGACAAAACCTGTCAAGGTTGGTGTTACATACATTTCTTTGTTTTGTTAATTTGTATGCCGAAACCTGCCGTAATTATTTATTCCGCATACTGGATACATAATATAATAAACGTAATACGAAATCACATTTTGTTGAAACATAATTATGCACAATCATTTAAGGTTGCTCTTACTACAAAAGTTAGAATGGCTAAACTATTACAATTATATTATCTAACATAATAAATATTATTAAGATGCGTGCTTTTGTTGTGATATGAGTTTTAGAGCAAGTATACTAAATTAAATTTTAAAGAAAATATCAGAAATTGCCACGTTGAAAAGACACAACCTTCCTACACAGCCTAGCAAAGAAGAAAAGAAAGGGCAAGGTTTATAAAATGAACAATATCAACACAGACACCATAAACAACAAAAATTAATAGGCTCTATAATCACAAAAGAACCATATTATGCTCATCGTCAAAAGAAAATTTCCACTTGCTGTTACTGTTTGATGAAATATTAATGGATTTATTTGATTTTTAAGTTTTAAACATGGCTGAATGTGAAACAATCACTTCGACCAAGATAAGAAACAGATTTCTATCAAATAAAAAGCTTAAAATATAGCAGCAGAAAAATGCCTGATAAGACTTCAAGTAACCCAAAATTGCAAATATGTACCTGTGTTACTTTTCCATACCGAAAAGGTTGATTTTCATCAATGTAAAAGCTACGGTTATACTCAGTCTGGTAACTTTTCATTGACGGCCAGTATATAATCATGATAGAACTGAAAGGATCTATGTTTTGCCTCTTAACCGCAACAGCGACTGCTGTTTTGAAGGTATTAATGATAATGGTGATTATTAAAATAGTGGTGTTGGTGTTGATGATGATAGTGATATTATGTATACTGACTACGAAAATTTTACCTGTCATGCATATAAAAATGATGATTTTTCGGACGGTGACAAAAATAATATAATGATCAATATAAAATTAACTTGATGACTGGTCACAAACCTTTCTTATTTTATTTTCAGATAAAAACGAATGTCTTGATGGCAGTGCAAATTGCATTCAGGATTGTATAAACACGGATGGTAGTTTCATGTGCAGGTGTTTTACCGGATTTAGTGGCAACGGAATAAATTGCACAGGTTATAAAATAAAAAGGCGATTTAATTACGTTATAATAGCTACAAATAGCATATTAACCTCATGTAATTGTTTATCGTTCGCTTGAAAATTTAGTTAAAATGACTAAATATATAAAATTAAAATTCCACCATTACAGAATGCAAAAACAACACTTTTGGAGACAACTGCGAAGAGCGCTGTAATTGCACGGAAGAAAACACAAAGAATCTTAGTCAGATTTGCGACACAAAAAACGGCAGATGCAACTGTAAATCTGGATGGGATGGTACCATGTGTCAGAACGATATCAATGAATGTGTTGATGTAAACATTTGCAAACATTTTTTCAACACCGGGTGCAACAATTTAAAAGGCAGTTTTAACTGTGATTGCTTGAGGGGATTCAGTAACATCAGCGGTACTTGCGAAAAGGGTCAGTTAAACTATTTTAATATGTAGGATCTAATTTTGTTGTAAGTGTTCTATTATAAGTGCGTGTATTATTCATTTATTGAATAGTGTGCTAAAATATATTTACAATAAATTAACTCAAACTTCCGTTTGTATCATTGACAATGGATTTAAACATTTAGTGTGACTCCAAAATGACCTTTTATAATCGTCAGTTGTCAAAACTCAATTAAGGCTATATAATACATACCTTACTATTTATAGTAACAAATTCATATAGTTATTTTGGGTATTATTATCGTATAATCGGCCCTCACGCGAGGGCTGATATCATGATATCAGCCCTCGCGTGAGTAGCGGGCGACGTCACAATATTTCCGTTTTGTTTTCAATCGTAAAGAAATCGTCTATTTAATCAGAAGCTTTGGAATGATTAAAACTAAAACTTAAATGTACGTACCAGAGAAATATCCCGATTTAAAATCACGTAACCTCCAATATTTTTTTCTTATCGTTTTCTCCATTCTTCCGGTAAAATAAAGCCTATTTGGTGTAGATAATCGAAGCTTGCAGCAGTGGCATAAGTATGAAACACTCTTAAATCATAGCCTTTACAGACTCATACCACGTTTAACACTTCTACCATTAATTATTAAAACATATTCCGTCCTGTCCAATGATTTTGCAATGAAGTTCTTGTTTAAAAGCAATAAGAAAGAAACATTCAACCGATAGTGATTTGCATTGTTTGAAAAAAAGTAAACTTTCGTCGAATTACGTCACATATTAAAACTTAATGACGTAATACTTGAATTGTGACGTAGTGCTCGTTCAATTAACAAGTGCTCACTCAAGAACCTGAGTAAACATTAAATAAAGATGTCCAAATAGATGTCTATAAAGGTATGTATTATAGACGTTAATACACGGTTGAGCTGGGCCGAGGCGTGATAATCGGCCCTTGGTCGCAAACGGCCCTCGGGCTAAAGCCCTCGGGCCATTATGCTCCTCTCCGGCCGATTATCACGCCTCGGCCCCGCTCAGCCGTGTATTATCCTCTAAGTAGCATATATTATTATTTTTGGGGGTAATATGCAGCTTCGTCAAATAGGCTTAATTCTTAAAATGACGTCTAAAAGTTGAGCAGACGACATTGATCTGTATGCATTTTGCGGTTAAAATACAATTTATATTCAAAATAAATGATAAAATCCCCTATTACGAAACTATATAACAATAATTGTGAAATTTATAAAAAAGGGACTTTGAAAGCCAACGAACACGACAAGTATGAAACTATTGCTTCAGGCTCGGTTTAATTGAGACTGTTATAGGCAGTAATTATGGAAATGCATAGTACTACACACCTCATTAGCCTCAGCCCCGGCCTGAGCTCTTTTTATTCCTATAGTACCTGATATTAACAATTCATCTACAGAATTAGTATGTCTATTACAGTCGATGATCCTCCGTTGATTGTGGAAGGTAAATATACTCTAACTAGTATCTAATTAATCATTAATCATTTTAATACATTTGTGTCAGTAGATAAGTTCTGTTATTGAACTTTAAGTAAAATGGTTTTATGAAATTAATAAAACAAATGAATAGTTTAATGGTCATAAATCTGTTATGGTTTTGCGACATCAAGGGTCACTGAGATTACGAATCTGAAATGATTTAATTCGCAGACCCGAGATAGTCAAGTAGTAGAAAGAAAGAGAAATCTTACATGTACATAAAGTACAGCGGCAGACAAGTATAATGACATACATGGAATTTTATATGATGTTAATGTGGTATAACAGTGCGGTCGATTGGGTGTGGCGTGAAATATATGGCGTGATAAATACTTGTAAAGCCTGAAAGGAGGAACAATCTAAGGCCGTCGCTTAGCACATACATAACTTTTGTAACTATGCATGTGTTGCGCGCCCTTTTTAGCAGAAGTATAGGAATATACTGTTGATTTCTTGGATTATGATTTAGTTTTAATGAATTAATTATTGATTTGTCTATTAACCGTATTGTACCTCTCATATCGGGTGTAAAGTACCCATGTCTAATATTTGCAGTGTTTGTTTGCAAAAAGTTCTTCTGGGAGAGAGCCTTAACTATGACAATAGTAATCTAAATCCTGCTGATACTCGCTTATTCATATTTCACAGAAAAAATGGTGGTACAGAATTTTACGGTAACGCTGTCATTCTCTTTACCGGAAGGCGCTAACTTAAAGACTGCTTCCGTTTATGAAGAAGTGAAGCAAAAAGTTATCGATGGGGTAAAGTAATATACAATTTTTGCATTTCATTGAGGTCGATTATAGCTTCGACAGGTCGATAAAACACCATATTGACCGAAAATGAAATGCAACAATTGCTTTATTATTAAATTTTAATTTCAAAATAATTATACTTTCCAAAAGAGCCGCATACACGTACCTTTGTGCCTGATTATACATGCTTTTTTATTTTCGTTGCTGCAGCTGGCCACATTACATTACCCTGTAGCATTGCCTGATATAATTATACAGTGCAACACCCAAATATCATAAATTGAGACAGTTATGTTTTTTAACCACTGTTTTAGAAGCAGTTTTACTTTTCGGTCTTCCATAGTTGGCGCCATTTTTGTTTAAACCAGTTGTATTTGTTGTGACGTAACATCGCTGTGACGTATTTCGTACATCGAAGTTTATCACATATCATGTGATCTCGTTTAATCCAATGAAAAGCGACAAACTAATATAAATAATAATACGTTTGATAAAGCAAAAGCAGAACAAATACGTCAATGGATGAGCAAAACCTAAACAATATTTCTAAGATACTGCGTAGTGAAAAAAAAAAACATAAACATTTATTACAAAGTATCATAACATGAATTAAACATGTATGTCTGTCCAACAGAAAATATACGTTTAAAGGCAAACGTTTACAGTAATGACGTGATTTGGGATAGGGTTAGTGAAAAGACATTTTTAATCTAGTTATCACTTAAAAATAAACTTTATTTGTCATGTCATTTGTCAGGTTTAACTGTGCTTCGTCAACGACAATAGTGTTGCATTCTATTTTAGCTAATGGATTTCTACGTTCAGAATGGTGTATTCCAGGTCAATGTATTTGTTTACAGTATGAGGTATGATTGCATATATTTAAGATATGAGCAACACTTTTAATTGATTATTTTTATTCTAATATTAAGAGAGTTATAATCAGTAATGTTTGTTTTGGCTGACCTCTTTTCCGACTTTAGTCGACATATAATTTAGTAGTTTTGATTTAATTGGTTTAGCTAATTATGTTCAATTCCCCCCATAGTTATCTTGTTCTGTTAACTAAGTCTACACGCCGCTGAATTTGGAATGGTATAATTCTGAAATTGCGCATTGAAATTTACATGTTCAACACCCTATGCACACTGTTGTTATTATTTTGTTTATTCGTGTGCAATAGGAATAACATCACAGAGATTTAAATAAATCTGTCTTACCCTTTATTCTTATTCTAGTCTATGTAGGATGTTCGGATAATATATTAATAAAAAGAAAAAAAATCCAATTACACTTTAGTCTCATATAACGCTGTTATAGAGACTACGAAATGATATCGCTAATACGTCTAATGATTGCATCCATATTGATATATTGATCTTATAGTGGTATACGTGTCTCTACGGGTGACTTATCTAAAGTTAAAGTGAGATTGAGTCGCTGAATTCGTAACTAGTACTTTATCTGCTAATTATTAAAAAACACATATGTTTTCCTGTTTGGACACAAAGAGAGCGGGGTTAGATTTCAGTGAATCTGATATCGCTTTCAATTTTAGCGTCGGCAGTTTGATCGTTGACTATGGAATTGTATATGATCCATTGCCTGAAATTCAGTCACATCTTGCTCTTGCGACGTCGAAACTATCATCAGGTGACGGAGTTGTACAGTTTGGTGACTTCAACGTTTCGGCTAAATTAAGTAAGATATAGAGGATATTTGTTTCTAGCAGCATAAAATAGAAACATGTTTCACCGAGTGAGCTCCGAAATTCGTACTTTCACTAGTGGGTAGCCATAAGTGAATACAAATACGTTTCCTGAGTTCACGAGTGAAAAATATTTCTATCTGTCACTTTTTTTTTTATCTTTAACTTTTAAAAAACAATTTAGTTTTATTTTTTGCCTATAGTGCACAATGTGCGTGAATTTGACAGAAAACTTTCAATAAATAGCGCCAACAGAGTTGTTTATAATGTTACTTCATGACGTCATATACCAAATTTCAATACCCTTTTCAAAAGTTTATATCCAGAATGTTGTGTTCGTTATGGCACCAAAGTTAAAGAGCAGTGAAAATAAGAATCATATTCTACTGTAACGTAGTTTGAAAACAGTAAAATATCACTTTCATTTCATCGAGAAAATTCTATTATTCACTGGAATAAAATGAAGTAAAATAATACCCAACACGATTAAAATTCACTTATATGTATTTCGGCCTCAACAAGCCTTCTTCAGGGTAATACAAACAATTATAAACGGACGTTACGTCAACGTGAAAGGCGCGTAACGTCGTATGGCGGAAAATTTTACACAAACTATTTAAATTTAGTTATTCATCATTTTCTATAGTATCATTGAATTTCGCACAGATGAATATTTTGCGGGAATTCATTAGTTATATACTTATATTTATTAAAAAAACAAACAAACTATTATCAGGTTTTAACACTTGTCAATTTTATGTGAATGCAATTCGCGAAAAACTAAATGTGCGCAAAATATGATACCACAGAAATATTATCAAACATAAAATTTATTCATTCAACGTTTGTATGACATCAAAAACTAGTCAATATCGGATCTTAACGATACATAATTTCATATAGATCAAAAATGCGAATGCATCTTTATAGTATACCTAATGGTATTAACATTAATTAAAAACATTGTTTCTCTAAACATTTTGTATCCAATTTGGTAGATGTGAATCAGAGTGTATGTGAATTGTTTACAAAATTTGGAGGAAATTGCGGAATCGGATACTCATGTGAATCTAACGGACAACTGCCTGTTTGCAAGTATGTGCCATGATTATATTCATTTCGTTGTTTGTAACTTTCATGAAAAACAAAAATATTTGCCGTTTATTTTAATTGTTATTTCTTTTCCTCTCTACTTTTTGGCTGTGTGGGGAGGCTGTGTATGCTGGATGTGGCCATTCCTGATATGCATATTTCATTTTTTTTTCATATTAGATGAGACGGGATTGATTACATATCCTGAGATAATTTTAGCCCTTTACTAGAAATATGGAAGAAAGCTTCATATTACCTTTATGACAGGAAAATATATTACGATTTTAGCGTCTTTCTTATTTCAGTATATGAAACATGTTTTAACATGTGTAGAACCTTTGTAAGTAGTACATGTAAGGCAATTTTGAGTTTCTTTTAATAAGACATAATTCATTTTATTCTATAATTACATCATAGGTTGGAACCAACATACGGTATGTATTAATTGTTTAAGCATATAGAGTACGTACGTCCTTCAAACTTTGTGGCTCTTCATCACAAAACTACCCGGCGGATTTCTTTCAAACTTGCATAAAGGGTTAAGCAGAATATGTAATGATCGGAAAGAAAATAAGTTTTCTTACAACAATTTTTACCCTAGTTATGGCCCTTAGTTAATTTCAGTAATAAAATGTTGTGGTATCAACTCATCACATACTATATGACGGATTTCTTTCAAACTTGCAAATATAATCATCCAGGATGTGTTAATAATCGTAATGGCTATTTTGTTTTGGATTTTGAGCTTTATTAGTATAAGAACAGATTTATTGTCTTTTAAACATGTACATGTAACTAAAAATTTGAAACCTATGTTCATGTTTTATTTAATTTTTAAACTGATCTTGAACATGACCCATGATCGAGAATACATTATTGTTGAGGATGTTTGTAAAAAATGCAACTAACCAAATGCCTTCGAATGTGCATGTATTTGTTGTGTCTGTGTTTGTTATACCTATGCCATTGTAACTTTTACCCATCTAGATAATAATAATATGCATCGCTTTGAACGACCAGTCGTTCATAGTTCTTTGATAGTGACAAAACTGATGTTTTGTTACATGTTTATTGTATATCACAGATAGTTTTGTGCTAATCATGGGCATCAGTGTTGGAAGTGGAATGCTAGTGATTGGTGTTTTGGCTTATACGTTTTGTCTTTGGACATTACGAAAAGAAAGAGAACAAAGGAAACATCAGAAAAAATCCGGAAATGATCGGTACGTTTTGCAATAATGACATAAAATATACAGTTTTATGTTATTAATGGTGTATTCAATCGTTTTGAAGAAAGTCTATGATCTACCAGTAAGGTTCATAAAATGAAGTTATTAGGTAGGGTCTAATACATGCCACATAACGACACAACGACATAACATGTTTGCAGATTATTGACTTTTTGGTACTAAAATGACAAATGACAAATAAATAAAATGTTGCATTTACTTATAAAAGCGAACATACACACCAATAGCTAGATGAAGATAAATATGTTCTAATTAAATGAAGACAAAGCGACGATATAGGCACTGGCTAATTAAACAATAGATTTCTAATTGAATTATTCGCATTTCGGACCACAGATGTTTTGCAGAATTGCAAGTACGCTACTTTTTAATCTACTGTTAATAGAAGAACCACTACTCAAAGTTTGCTAAGCACCAAATTAAACATATCATTTTAAAGACTACATTATATGTAGTTACATTGGAACTCGTTTAATGATGCATCAACAAGGTCCTCCATTTACACATAACCATAAACGAAAGTCGTGCAAACCTGGTGACCCTGTATTTTCACAGTAATACGAGGGATGATCCAAACGTTTCGTCACTGCCTCGATTACGCAAAAAATTGATATCGGATTGTTTGATGTTTAGAATAAACTGATAAACAAACATGATTTCAGTTATATTAAGCAATAATATTTTAAGTTTAACAATTATACCGCCGGAAAACGATGTTTTGATTAACTCGCTGTTTGCTAACCGCCGCACACCGAATTTTCAGTGTTTCCCGGTTTAATAAAGTTTATAAATTTCAAAAAAAAAAAAAACGCACAAAAGCAGAAGAAACATCTCTTACGTGATGCCATAAAATATTGTGAGCAACAGATTAAGTATAAATAAGGTGAATGCACGTTAACCTATTTAAACGCATAATTGACGAATGTCTTTTGAAACAAGAAAAGTTTGGAAAACGTCGAAAAGCGCGATATTACATTTTTGCTACAAAACTAGCAAAATCGATTCTGGAATCAATAAAAATGCTAACTTAAAATGTAGTAAAAACAAGATAAAAAGAAGACTCGTCTTCAGATGGTATGAACGCTTCGGAGACTGAGATGATCACTGGATGACTATGCACGGACCGGAAGGCCAGCGATGCGAACGGATGCGAACGTCAGAATTGTTTCTGAAGCTAAGTTAACTTGTTTAACTAAGAACTACATTTGTACATCGCATATATCTATTAAAATAAAGTAATTTATTAGTATTAAATAGAAGAATTAAGATTTGATGTATTCTACATTAGTATTTTAAAACCCGCAAAATTATTTTTTAAAAACCCG
Organism: Corbicula japonica; assembly: GCA_038501625.1. Classification (NCBI taxonomy): domain Eukaryota; kingdom Metazoa; phylum Mollusca; class Bivalvia; order Venerida; family Cyrenidae; genus Corbicula; species Corbicula japonica. Next base: position 63,649 of record JAZAYU010000740.1, on the reverse strand, counting down.
CAAAATTATTAAAAATAATAATTTATCTTTATTATAAGTTCTTGTGATATTTGTAAGTAACGTCATAGGCGTCGTTTGTGTGCGGCGCTGCTCGCTGATGTGCTTTATGTAATTAACTGTTATTTATTAACCATTTGGTTTATGTAGACCAAACTTTACCGGATATTCTGTAATACATTCAATTATAACTATACCGACTTTGGTGGTTGTAATATTACTACAAAATGTGTTATGAAGGCAGTGACAAAACTATTGAATCACCCCTCGTACATATTCACTGCATAAATGTACCGACATTTGTACTTTCAATTGAGAGACTGCAAGTTTATGACTGAATAAATGGCAAATGCGAATGTCATAAGATATTTATTGGATATATACATCGATTGTTGTTTTTTTACAAACACTGATTTTTGTACATTCAGATTCAAAACAAACCAGGTAAACACATCACAATTGTTAAAACATGTGTTAAATAGTATATTGTTTATTTAGTCATTATTCAAGTAAATAAAAATAAATAAACGAAACAAACTAATTACTGACATTCCAAAACATGGAAAACAGCAGACAATATGTACACAAATAGTATCGGTGCTTAGCAAAGTTTGAGTAATATATTATGAAAGGTAACCTCAATTCTGATAAAGACTGACAAACTAATGACGGTGCATATGGTTTAACCTAAATATCCCATTACTGTTGGACACAGTAGGTTAGTTAAACAGGAATAGCTAAAAGTAAATCATAAATGCATTGTTTCATGAATGAGCTTGCAATATTTTTAAAGATTCTGGCAGACATTCAATGCACTCGCGGTTCGCTTCTCTTTCTGTATCATCTATACAGAGACAATACATAGTCCGGATAAAGAAGCTAATTCCATTTTCTTACGAAATTATCAGTTTAATAAATTTTGACGTTACTGATTATCAATCAGTAACGTCAAAATTTATTAAACTGATAATTTCGTAAGAAAATGGAAACACTCGGCATGTTACACGCGGCTTGTTCTCAGGCCGCACATTGACATTGAATCCGAGTATCACAGATATTTCTGACAAAAAGTGAAATGTGCAAATCATCTGTGGATGTTCGTGAAGTACATGCATCACATGTAACAACAGTTAAATGAATGACTTTTGTTATGCTTGGTAAATATTGGAATACAAGGTATAGTTCAAAGTTTGTTTGCTGTTAGCCAATATTTGACTATTTGACACATCCTTCAAATGTGTGACGACACACAAGGTGAATCTTCAAATAAAAACGATGATTTGACGCATTCAACGCGCTTTCAAACACGGGATTCAACTCGTCGTTTCAAAGAACTAGTAAAGCATTATCAATTATTTGTTTTCCTCTTTATTTTGATTCAGATTACACCGACAAGAACAAGGCTCATCAGTGCGTTCCAAGGTGTCCGATTCAAGTCCAAAGTTCACAACTCATCCTAAATGGAACAACTGGAATAACTGGTGGACTCAAAGAGGTAATGACTTTATTACTAATTAAATTTGTTACATTTTTTGCAAAAATATAAAGAACGTACTGTTTATGAAATGTTAGTCTTCAAGATTTGGTGTTGACGTTTTCTAGTTTATTGGTACATCTAATATACATGTATCACTACAGACGTGTAAAGCGCCGTGAGGCGGCTGTGAAATGTCTCCACGTACTTCACATCAGTTTCAATTACCTCCCTTAATGGTAATATGCTTATTTCAAACCATGCAGATTGTCAATTGTCAATCTATTAGGTATACTTCAGCTATCATTTTTGGAGGACACTGGTGGTATGTACGGTGTCTATCTCTTGCGCCGTTGGCTAGGCGCAGCATTTTTCGAATTTGAAGTTATCTGTACATCACAAGATTTAAAAAATAATATTTTATTTTCTACCAATATTATTATGCCAAGTAATCTGTGGATGTTTTTTTAAATTATTTCTTATCACAGTGCATTTGTCGTTTTTTTTTGCTTTCACAGAAAACACGAACGAAAATAGGTACGAAACCTGGAAAAGTATGGTCATACATGCAACTAAGGTTTGTTTATGTTCAAATTGTGTAAAAACTTCATGGATGTTTAGATGTTTAGAAGTGTTAAAATCCACGAAAAGCCAAACACGATAAAGTTTGAAAAGTGTACGAAATAGAATTATCAATAAGGGATTTTCAAAGAAAATCACTTCTGCAATTCATACATTAAGTATGCGTCTAATATAAGTAACTTGTTTTATCGCCATAAACAGCCATACTTATATTTACTTTTTTATGATTTTTAGCATCGACCGATTCTGATTCCCAGATTGGAACTTTCAAATTTACGGTCAGCTAAATCTCGAGCTAAGGTGAGTAAAACGACTTCATATTAAAAGCACAGTTTTAATGTTACTCTGCTCTCAGTTCACATTCTATCATGCAAGCAAACTCATCAAGTGGAACTAACTAAATGTATTTCAGAGATAAAGCTATTTGCATAATATTCATGTATATTATAAACCAGTATGTGAAGTAATCTGTCAACATCAGACTCAATGCAATTATATGCATACATGTACGTGTAGTATTTCTTAGAATTTAATTACACCAAAATGCCTTAAAGAGCAAATTTTTGTTTTGACCACTATTCAAACCTTATTGTTTTCGTTTTATTAAATTATTGATCGTTGTTCCGCATTTTAATTATTTATTGATGCTTTATAAGTCACTTAAGGGACATTACACTGACCCTAACCCTAATATAAACTTTTTTGTCTTTCAGACTTCAGTTCCAGAAATAAAATGGTTGAATAGAGACAATGATCTAACAAAAGCATTTGAATACTAAACAATAAACTTGAGCCTCTGAATTAGACCTTGCGTTTAAAAGACTTAGTGCATTAAAACTAATGTGTTGATCTGCTATTAAGTGATATTGGCAGTTATCAGATTGCTAGTATATGCATCCCTTATTCATTCAGTATATATCGTATATTGTTTTATACAACCAAAATGGTATGTTTGTATTAATAAAATGAACTTAAAATAAATCATACATAGTCATAGAGGATACAACATGAGTGATAATTTTAAATCTGAAATTATTAAACAAGTCGTTTACATCGATATAAAATGAGGCTATTTATCACATACCCTGAAAAACGAGCATTCTTACTATAACTTGTGTAGTTAGGTCGTATCGGGAGATACATGCACATAAGCTAGTCACCGCAAGAATGTATCCTACCGTTTTCTCATTTGCAAAAACAAGTAAAAAAATAACTGCGCTAGAGTCTAAATAAAAGAATATACCAGTTAAATAGGCTTCTGAAGTTATGTTTAATTAAATAAATCGATCCACTGTATGACGTCATTTGTGTAAACTTCCATAGCGGCATACGAGTATATGTATTCATATGACAACACTGAAATTTGCTGGATGTAAACTCATAATTTGGATTGAAAATGTGTTTCTAGTGGTTTTATTGTGTTCCGAGGATGTTCTGAAAATGATGTCAGCGTCTGGGTTATTTTGTTTTCGATTTAAACGAAATGAAAATGGCTTCGTTACTGTTGTGAATTTCATCATAGACTTTCGGCGTATAAAGGAGTACTAATCAAGATGTCAGAAAGTTCTTTTTCCGCGGATATTATCAATATATGGATGCTTAAGTTCCTTATAGAAGCTGATTGCTTGCCTGAAGTGGTCAGATGGCAAAAATAGCCTAAGTGATTTTCATGAATTTGTTTTGATCGCGGATGAATTCGGCTACCATATATAACTAGTTTTATATCGGAAATATATAATGGGTGTTATTACACTATCACACCGGAAGGTATGTGATAATTAGAGGATAATACACGGCTGAGCGGGGCCGGAACGTGATATAATCGGCCCGAAGGGAGCATATCGGGCCGAAGGCTTCACCTTAAAATAATGTTAACTATTAACTATTTATTTTATGATTCCAGTGAATTATAGAATTTTCCCGGTGAAATAAAAGTGAAATTTCACTGTTTTCAAACAGTGTCAGTGGAATATCATTTTTTTCTCGGACTTGTTAGTTTTTTCCACCGATTTTTTCTATTTAATTTTACAAATCAATGTGTCTTTGGTGGAAATTTCTGACTGAACTTAGAAAGATATAAGAATAGATTTTTTAAAATTTTGTCTATTAAATGTTAACGTTAATATACATGCACATAAAGCGATGTGATTTGCTTAACTTGATGAGGTCATTCTAAAGATTGACGTCATCTGTTCGAAGATAGATGTTTGCGGGAAAGCGACCCATATGTAGAAGACAGGTTATAGTATTATATGCATAAAACGATAGGTCGGGAAAATGCATTTTAAAATGTTGGTTGTTATTTATGTCGAGAAAGTGTATATGTGATATGATCTTATAAAACAACAACATTAAAACAGGTTTTCATCGTATCCGAATTGTTGTGCCTGGAAACATGTTCACTTGCCATTCTTGGTCTAGAGTTATTTTTAACAAGTCTTAGGTTATAAAAAGCAGCAACAAAACGGAGAAACTGCATAACACAGTCATTGTGGTAGTAAGAGTGAAACTAAATGATAAAAACATAATTATTCCGAAAATATATTTTTTAGTTAAACTCTCACTTTGATATGCAATCGCTGAATTGGTGCTATCTTATTTCTAGCAATTTTTCTTAACTGTAATAACTTTTAAAAGTAGAATTCACATATCAGGAACTGCCACACCAAGAAAACAAAGCCTCCCCTCAGCCAAAAAGTTTAGGTAGAGAGAGATTTGTTTTTTAATTAAATACCATTTTCAAATAAGACATCACACAAACACATAAAGAAACGGAGAAAAGGGTAACTGCCTTGGAACGGTCAATGACAAACAATTCGCTAATTGGCGTTTAAACCAGGTTCTAGGGTTCAAATTGTCCTGGTTAAATAACTCAACAATGTTGCATGGAAAAAGTCATAATCTTTTTTAAAAAGAACCTAGAAGTTTGATATTTTTTATCCCTGTCATCGTGATCTTCCTGATTTGACTCCAGCTGGTCTTGTCTCGGTTAGGACATTGAGTACCCGATCCTTTGGTTTTTCAATGCTATTAGCTTCTTATTTTTTTTTATGTGCTTGTGTGCTTTTGCATGCAATATTGTTGAGCTGATGGGTGTGTTGGATTTATTTCACCAAGACAACTTGTAATTATTTGTGATATGAGAACTTATTGGGAAAAATGTGAGGTTGGTGCACCCTAGAACCTGGTTTAAACCTTCAGTGGCAATTTGTTTTGCCACTGACCGTTTCAAGGCGGTAACACCAAAGGTTCTCTTTTTTCGTTAATTGTTTGTGGCGTCGTCTTTGAATTGACGTACTTATAACAAACATGCTCTTTTTACTTCTATCCTTTCAACAAAGACAACTTATAACTGTATGTTTATATAAAAAAACTATGAGAGACAGTGTGAGGTTGGTGCATCCTTGAACCTGGTTTAAACCATCAGTGGCAAAATATTAGACCACTGACCGACCCAAGGCGTTAACCTAGTTCTCTTTTACGTGAATTGTTTGCGTTGAGTAATTTAAAATCGGTGTGTTTATAATGCAATATTTCTATAATAAGATGTGAGGGTATATTTTTTTCCAGTTAGAAAGAGCATTACATGAAGGCTCATTAAGTCCTCTTTTAAGACATTTATTGCAATAAAAGATGAAATAATATGCTCATCAGCAAGATAAGCTTGAAGAATCGGCAATTTGTGCAAGAGAGGTTTAAACATTAATTTTTTGATTCTATAGTCATAAGAACATGAAGATCATCGATAACGATATGAATTAAATATGTGTTTGTTGTATTAGCATGATTTATAGCAATCGAACTGGGGGTCAGTATTCTTAAAATATCTAGATACAGGTAAATCATCTTATCATATTAATTGGAAGGAAAACAAAATCTTTTTTCTGAAACTGAAAACGAAAGTTGTAGTGGATGTCTCTTTTAATCATAGATCGGAATTTCATGTGAAGTGAAAGCTGAAAATGCAAATACCATTCGTTTATTCATTTTTTAAAGGCAATAAAAATTGATGATTGCATGAAATAAATGCTCTATCTTCGTTGATTATTTAATTCTCTATGGGCAAAGCTTCTTCAGCAAACAAGGACAATTTTACAACTTCATTGTTTATATGAAATAAGATTTACTAGATCCATGATTGGATCGGTTTACGTTATATATTCGTTGTAGGTTGTTACATTTAAACATCAAATGATACTTGTCTCCAAATGAAAAAGGTTAAAATCCTAAAACGAAGTAGAGAACATCCTTAATTCTCGTGTGACTAATTATATATATGCTAGCCGGCTTCTCCATTACAGTACTATAGCGTTACTACAGCCTATTAAAATTCATTCTGTCAATAAAAATACTCTCAATAACAAAAATTTAATGCGGTTTAAGCAAAATAATTCTTGGTGTCAATGAAAAAGTTTGTAATGTCCACCGGGAGTTATTTCTATGAGTTCTCATTAAATTATTTGTCACCTCAAATTATTTTGACCCAATTAGCAGAAAATGACAATTGCTTTCTCAATCATCGGCATACAAATACAAAATACACACCACCTACCTTGTAATAAGACATTTTTTAAACTTGTAGGGATATTTATCAATATTTGTAATAACAAGATAAACTTGAAATTAAAGTATAAAACTAAATCCTTCGGTGATTGCAGCTCAAATAATTTGTTGTGTAAAAACTAAATTCAATTCAGATTGTTTTATGTTAAAGAAAGATTGCGACAAAGACGTAAGATATCTTTACGACCCGTTTCAGGTTATAATGATGTTTGGATAAGTTAACAACTACAAAACATCATAGTTCTGTCTAAGATTGGTCATATGCGAAGAAACAAATTAATTAAAATCCGCAAAAACAGACAGACACAACATTATATGAGTGTCTTGTTTTTGTCCATAATAATAATGGCAATTACTGTCATGGCAGCCTTGCCCAGGATATATTAAACGCAACGCACTATAAGAGTTCCTTCAAATTAATAAATGGAAAAATATTGTGAAAGCCACTGAACACGACAAATATCAAAATGTTGCAAGTTCGGTTTGATAGAACGCAATCTGGTATTACATATAAGAGGCGTAGGCAGTAATATTTATTTCCATTACTGTCAACGAACAGGCTCAGACAAAACGAGAGTGCATTTTGTTTCCAGTGGCTTTCAAAGTTCACTTGTCGTCAAACACCTATTTCAAATACTCTAAACAACAAATTTCAATGTGGTTAAAGCAAAACTAGAAAAAAGAAAAGTAACAATAATAAAGGAGCAGGTACAGGAACTTGACGAAGGCCTTTTAATGGCTTACTATGAAATTTTAAGTTTTGTTTCAAACCTAAAATCTTAATGTCTTTAAATACATAAATGGTTACAACTGAAAGTTTTGAATTTAAAAACTGGTAAGTTTTCATTTTTGTTCAGTATATATTATAAGATGATATTGCCTCTACCTGGGAGCGAACACGCACCGTCACGGCGACAGCGCCTAGCCTTGCAAAATTAACAACTGTTACTGTTAAAACACCTGGATAATCGACCGATCACAAAATTGCCCAAAATTACAAAAAATGTGCAAACAATCGTGATATTGTCCATTTTAAGAGCAGATTTTAGAGGATTTTCAATGTGGACACACTTCTCGACCAAAACCAATTTTTACAAAGAAATGATCATATTGAATACAATACATGTATATATGTATATACATGTATCTTTTTGGTCGAGGCCTCTATCCCATTTAACAATCACCAACATGTGCTGGAAATTCGACAAAAAAAAACAAGTATGTGTGTTTGCAACGTTTTCAAATTTAAAAACTCATTTGACACACTTGATCTTTAATTTTGGTTATTTCGTTTGTCTTCATTTCTTATCTCTAGAAGAAAACAATCATGTATTATTATAAATAAAACACTTTCTATGATGTAAAATCAATTTGAAAATTCGAGACAATTTTTATTTGAGCCATCAAGAATATACACCTTTTATGAATTACGTAAGAATATTTTTTTATTTTATGCTTTTCAGTGAATTATAGATTTGTCCAGGTGAAATAAAAGTGGTACAATTTCACTGTTTTCAAACAGTGGAATATCATTTTTATTTTCACAGATTTTTCCCGTTGGTACCCAAACGCACAAAACATAACAAATGAGAACGTTTAGAAAACGGCCTCAAATTTGTATATTTGACAACCCGTCATAAAGAGGCGGTTTTGACGCCATTTCTTGCAAATTTTCTGTCAAATGCACGCAAATTTTGCATTAAGAAAATAAAATAAAAAGAATATTTGTTTTTACCAGTGAAAGATAGAAACATATTTCACTCGTGAATTTCGGAATTATGTATTTTCACTCGTGGCTTCCGAAGCTCAATCGGTGAAATATATGTCTACCTTACACTGGTAAAACAAATATCCTCTATATATCCTTTAAAACAGACGAAGATTTACTAATTAATAGTTCTGTATATGCCTAAGAGTTAACGAATAATTATCAGAATACGTAACGTAGTATGATGTAGTAATGCCGTCGCATAGAACACTGACAACAGCAGAGTTACAGAGTCACAGGAAGCAACACTGTGAGCCGTGGACTTTCATTTGATCTCGCAGATCTTTGCACAAGTAAAGAACAAAGTCATACTGTTTCATATAATGTGTATACACTACTCAAAAGTGCAGACTTTATAAATCTGATTTTCCTAACTATACTGAAAAGAAATAAAAAGTATCCACTTTTAATGCTTATATTCTCATTTAGATATTTTCTTTTAATCAGGAACGCTTTGAATTGGATAATCGACCGACCACAAACTAACAACTAATAAAGGATTTAAAAACGCTTCATTTTTGAATTTGAAGGGAGGTAATTGAAAATTGTTGGAATTTCTAGCATTGTTTTCCGAGGACTAGTTGTTGTAATTATCAAGGTTTTGTGATTTAATTGACGACCTGAGCAAGATATCACGTTATTTATTATAATGTATTTGAAATATGCATTACGTTGAATTCACTTTCGAACGCATGTATATTAATATAATTATAATTCTACGACTAATAATTTGATAAATTTCACGTTGCCTAAAAGGCTCAATAATAACAAGAATTATCTAAGAGGTTTTAAGTAAGAGACTATAAGAACATACTATAATAACTTATCCGTTAAACATAACGATAACTAGACTAATATAGAGGGATTTTGTTTCAGATTAATAGTCAAATGATTTCCGTTTCTCCGTGAAATACCAACGATACAATAGAACCAAGTTAACCGTTATGTTTCCCAGCAATGGTCTTGGAGAAAACAAGCGACTGTAAAATCTAGGCACTTCAAGACCACATTCATACCTGATTTTTCGTTATTTTTTGCAAAATGTATGTTTCTTAAAAGGTAATAAATATAAGGCAATGTTAATTTCCCCGCGTTTTCGTAAAAAACATCTATAAATTCAAAAATAAATTGTACCAATATGAAATTCTACAGCGCTTTGCATGCCTGCTGATTAACCTATCTACAGTTGATCACTATGCTTACCTCTTTGGTTGCACAGCGGTGGCAGGGGTCTAACTGTTTATGAAGGTTTATGCGAAAATCGTTTAAAAGAACATAGAAGTCGATTTGTTTCTTTTATCCCTGTCATTTTGTTCTTGCTTATTTGAAACCAGGTGCTCTGTTCTCGGTAACATCATTAAGCACCCGCCCCTTTGGCTTTGCAATGCTATAAGCCTTTTATGTTTTGTATGTTTGTGTGCTTTTGCATGGAAAGGGGTTGGAGTCATTTCACCAAGACAACTTGTACTTGTTTGTTAATATGAGAACCTGTTTGGGCCAGTGTATGTTTGATTTGCCACAGACCGTTCCAAGGCGGTAACTACTCGGGATCACTTACCTTAATTGTTTGTGGCGTCTAGTTTGAAGCGGATAATTATATAACCACGCTCTCTTATCCTCTAATTTCGGCTGAGTGGGGAGGCTGTGTCTCCTGAATGTGGCCATTCCTGATATGCATATTTCGCTTTTGTTCTTGCTGATTTTAATTCCTTCCTTAAGATTTAAAGTTTCATTATGAAATTACCTTCATAATTATATTCCACATGATAATATCTATGGCTTGTAAGGCTCATGGATATTTACCAGTCAGATGGTTACCCATGACTTGTGTTTAATTATACAAATTAGGGAACAAGTTAAATCAAATTATCGTAAAAAAACAACTGGGCTTGAAATTCTCACTCCAGTGAGAAAGTAATTCATAATTATTGCTATTAAACCTTTATTTATGTATGTGCTTTTGCAATAATTATTATTCCTAATTAGAAGGGAATTACACATTAAGATTTAATTAAGACGTTAGTTCAAGTTAAATAACCTGTTAGTTCAAGTAAAATAATACAACAAAGGACAAGTGTTTAATGATTGTGCCTCTAGCTGGGAGCGAACCCGCACCGTCACGGCGACAGCGCCTAGCCCTGCAATTCCTGCGACGCAACCAATTGAGCTAACCGGGACAACCCCCAAAAAGGTTGATCGGTTAGCCCTGATATACGTAACACTGCATGACATTGGTAACGGGTTTTTTTTACTGATAACAGTACTGACTATATGTACGGGGAGACTTTTAACGGCCGCCACACTGCACAAATAGCGCTACTGCGCCTTAAGTTGGTGCACTCAAAAACCTTGCCTCAATCTCATGTTGTCACTAACTGTTCAAAGGCGGTAGCTTTTCAGGTTCTCATTTTTTGGTTTATTGTTTGTTATTTGAATAATTTAATACAATCAATTCTTATAAAACCATTACCTCTTTTCATCTCTCCTTTTTACGCTGCGTTTGGAGGCTGTTTTTTCTGCATGTTGCGATTCCTGATATGCATATTTTTACCATGTACATGTGACGAAATTCCAAGGGCGGATGTTCAGACTATTGTTGGCGATGGGTTGGTCTAAGTCCTAATGGCAGAATACCACTCTACATATATTGAAAATACCTCATTGAAGGTTCCATGTTCACCGCCATATGCATACCATCGTTTGGGATGGATCGAAATTGTACTATTTAATGGTGTAATTACTGAGTTGCGCTCAACCCGGGGCTAGGCGGCGTGGGCAGTAATAAGCATTTCCATTACTGCCCATGAACAGGCTCAATCAAACCGAGCCTGCAGTACTTTCATATTTGTCGTGTTCGGTGGCTTTCAAAGTTCCCTTTTCATCTATTTGAAGATGGGCGTTCATTGTTAGCTTTGCTTTAGCTCCTAAGTTATTATTTTTATTTCCTACGCTTGGTATGTTATTATAGTTATAACTATGATGGTGTAAGTCTTTACAACACAATGATGAAGATCGCCAGGAGTGGCATGTTAAAAGGTGGTGTAAGTCTTTACAACCCAATGATGAAGATTGCCAGGAATGGCATGTTAAAAATAAACCGCATTAATGTGGTAAGAGTGTAAATGTTTCTAGAGGAATTTTTAAAAAGATCTTAAGCACTTGAACAATTTATTTTATTATTGACAGCGTTAATTTCAGTTGCTCATCTCTTAAAACGGCACCACAGTTAGCAATGGGGTGTTTAACATGTAAGTTTGATTTCTTTCTATTTAGGATTGGATTGCAACAATCCGTTTAAAAGTAATGCTCTTTTGCGAAAACCAGGACGTATTCCTGATAAAAGTCCCTGCCCAGAAGGACTTAGGGACGCCGGGACGAGTTGCTGGAGTGACGCCCGCGAAAAATTAAATGTTTTTTTTAGTGTACTAATAGTGGTAATATTTTGTGTTTTAACTGAAACGCGTTCAAAGATTTAATATATTTTTTAATATTATTTTTGTAGATTGTTGATACGAACAGAGCGTCTATTCGACCTTGAGTTTAATCAAATTAATATCTGCTGACGTTAATTGAAGAAAGGACACGCAAAAACCTTGTTGGAATACTGTGCGCTTGGACAGAACTGTTATACTGCTTGAGAAGAGAAGTTTAGAAGTTTTTTTTGGGTGACAACGAATTTAAGAAGAAGAGAACTTTGTGTGAAGACGAACTGGTTTTTATAGAGAAAAAACCCAATAAATTTGTTTAACGTGGACCAAGGTGACTGTCTTTATTTATTGTTGTGTTTTGTTTTAATTTAATTTATTGTTTTGAAGGGTGCATGTTTTTACCCGTTTTTATAGTTCTGTTAAAAAGTTTCTTGAGATATTTTATTTTTACAACAATGAATGCAAAATCAGGAAATGAATTTTATTGTAAAGTAGAGTGTTTTGAAACATTGATTTCTCGTTCGAAATATTTCAATGTTGCGTTTAAATTAGACTGCGAAATATATGATGGCGAGAATAAAATCTTGATCTTAAATGACAATGTATTTGAAACGCTTCATGCTGCACCACTTCAATATAACGATTTCAAAAACTTCCGAGCCGATGTAATGAGTTTCATCGAAGATATTTCTAAGGTGGACACTACCATTGACAAGTTATACAAGAAATACGATATTAGATTGTTAATTATTCTATTCGATTATTATGAAATGTTTGCAGTTTAGTTGAATATATCGTTTATACCAAAAATTGTGTTTGGGATGTTGGAAACAAATTGATGGTGTGCAGTTTTTTGAACAGCATGGTTTATTCGATGAGTTTGTAAGATGTATTGATGATGTTATAGCCAAACAAAAACAGAAACTGCGAATAAAACGATTAAACACAAAAAACTCATGTCTTATGTCGTTTATTTTTCCTTTATTTTTTAGTTTTTAAAAACCCATACACACACACACCAGAAAAAAAACAACACCACCATGAGTTTAAGTAAAGTCAACGGGAAATCCAACAAATCTTATGATGAAGTTGTAAGTATTTTTTTAACAAAATCGTAATTTTGGACTAATTCAAGATGACTATTTAAAGCAGGATGCTGTAGAATGCAGGTGGTTGTTAAAGCAAGTTGTCAGTATCGCTGTCAGATCTCTGTAGAAACGCTTGGACCCGGTAACCCACAGATGATTATCCTAATTTAATATGTACACATGGCTAGCTAGCAATAACCCATTTCAAGTTCGTATGTTATTATACGGACTATCTAACACATATCTACTTTGTTATAGATTTCGTGAAGAGTTTAGCACCGGTCTTAACGAAGCACTCGTCTGACCAGTTGAACATAATTTGCCTACGACCTTTCTATTGTAAATGTGGGAAGTTTTTTATTGTCTCAACAACCAAAGGCGTCCGAAGATTTGACAGTTGCTTGGCAACAAGAACATTGAACATCAACGTGTTAGACTATTCATAGGATGTGTGTTCCTGTTGTAAATAAACGACGGATAAATAGACGTGTAAATAGATAAAATGGAAATGTTAAAAGTTTAAGGTAAAATCGCAACTTGTATCTTCCTTAAAATGTCCATCTTTTCGAACAAAGCTCAATTACTTTCATTCTATCTTTTAAGACCTACATAACCGGTAATAAGGAACGTTTTACAGAAATGTATAATCAAAGCACTGAAAGTGCTGGAAGCCAGCGGAGCGTAAACATAATCAAAATAAAACAACCCAATAATGTGCAATGTAACAGGACTTTCAGTTTTATTCCAGCCATTGTAGATATATAATATCTGAACAGAATGAAGAAACTCCTATGGAAGACATGCCATATGCTTGAAAAAATGCAAAAAACACTCATAATAAAACTGGTCAAAATATTTAACAAGATGGTCCATAGGGCCCTAGGTTGCTCACCTGTCAACAACTGCTCAAGAGTCAGTGGATGCAAATGCAATTGCAATAATAGCTTTCTTTGGCTCTTTCAATGGCCATAACTCTGGAATTTATTATGGAATCTAGCCGGTTCAAGAAAGGAACCAATATCTTATAGTAACTCAATTATTGTACAAGTCTGATTAAATTCAAATAAAAATGAAGCTGCGTTTGTGCAGACAGGGTCTAAATAGTTTATTTTGGCACTTAACTCCAGAACCCATATTGCAATATGGCAATTTCAAGAAAGGAACTAAGATCTTATGGTAATGGAAGTGAATATCAGATCAAAATTAAGACCACTAGAGTGCAGACAAGCTTTTATTATAACTTGACCTAGTGACCTAGTTTTCAAGGTCACATGACCGAGTTTTGAAACTGACCTAGATATCATTGAGATAAACATACTGACCAAGCTTGAAGAAGATCGGACCAAAATTAAGACCTCTCGACTGCGGACAAGGTTTTTTTATAATTTGACCTAGTGACCTAGTTTTCAAGATCACATGACCAATTTTTAATCCGACCTAGAAACCATTGAGATAAACATTCTGACCAAGTTTGAAGAAGATCGGATAAAAATTAAGCAGCTAGAGTGCTGACGATTATTGTGAATGGACGCAGGACAAATGGTGATTACAAAAGTACACCCTGTCACTATTTGACAGATGAGCTAAAAAGTAATTTTAGGAGAACTACTGAAATTAATAAAAAAAGGAACATTAAAAGCAATCGAACAGGACAAATACAAAAATATTACAGGCCAAATTTGATCAAGCAATATCAGGATCGAAATGCATCACTGTCTAGAATGCCTATCCATGTTTGTAATGTAACTCAATATTTACACAAGTACCAAGTTTGATTCATTCCAAACAGTGGAGTGCATGTCAGGATGCTTAACAGTAGTTGAACTTGATGATGGTGATATAATTTTATATTCTTTATAGCAATACATAACAACTTAGGGCAATGTCAATGACTTATAAATTTCATTTAGTATATGAAAGAGGCACAACAAATGTTTTGTGTCAATTAAAGTATGAAAATTGTTGGGTTAGCAAAATTATATTTATTTCTTATATTATTATAACTTATTTCTTTTCTTTGTATTTCTCTTTATTAATTCCACTTTCAAAGTAATTACAAAGGGACTCTGTTAAAGGCTATTTGATCTTGGTTTTATGTATAACAATGTCTAACAGGGAGTCAGCATTATGTTAATGTAATCATAATGAAGTGTCCAACCTAATAAATCAGATAAACGGGCTCTTTATATTAATTTCATTAGTACAGCCCTTAACAGACACTCTTTCCCCCACTGCTATCTGTCAACTCTATTTAGACTTTGTAATGCATGTAAGTCATCCATCTGATCTGAATCCACACACTTTGAATCTTGATCCAGTGATTTCAATTGATACAGATTCTTGCATCTTAATGCCAACAAATGTGTTTTTTTTCCACTTTTGACCCCACCTAATTTGAGCTTGGGGTAATTTTGATGCACAAAAAATTTTAAAAAGTGGTTTACAAGAATGAGGATAAGTATTGTGAAAATTGCATTTTTTAAAATATATTTACTTAACTATTGCAAATTAATTATAAGTAATACATGTGTAAGTATCACTTAATACAAAATATGACTTATGAAGATCAGGTTTTGACCCATTGAAAATTCTCAACAGGAGTCAAATGACCCCTGGTTTGCAAAAGCAAATGAAATCCGTGCTTGATCAGAAAGTACATGTACCTAAAAGAACTAAACATGAACAGACTCTGACCAGCCTCCACTGATATGCAAGTTGATATGGTCCAACTATGTCACACATGGAATAAAAGCTGTATCCATGTAGGCCCCTTAATACTGACTTATGCATAATAATTTATGTCTACCTACATGGAAAAAGCAGACATAAAACATGAAATACTTTTGTTTTGCACAGAAAATCCATTTCTAACTGTAACCCTTAACTCCATATAATATGCACCTCAAGTTGGGCAGTGTAGAATTAAATCACCCTGCATCTCTGTGCTGTTTGGTCAGGATCTGCACTGTTCAATTTTAAATTCATAAGGTTATTTCTAAACGATAGATAGATAGATAGATAGATAGATAGATAGATAGATAGATAGATAGATAGATAGATAGATAGATAGATAGATAGATAGATAGATAGATAGATAGACAGACAGACAGACAGACAGACAGACAGACAGACAGACAGACAGACAGACAGACAGACAGACAGACAGACAGACAGACAGACAGACAGACAGACAGACAGACAGACAGACAGACAGATAGACAGATAGACAGATAGACAGATAGACAGATAGATAGATAGATAGATAGATAGATAGATAGATAGATAGATAGATAGATAGATAGATAGATAGATAGATAGATAGATAGATAGATAGATAGATAGATAGATATTAATGGAAATAAGAGTAAATTACTACCGGCGGTACTCTTTTTTGTGTTGTCCTTGACATTTAATGTTGAGTGACATGGCTGTATTAATTCATACTTTGTTATATTGTTTCTGTATGTCTTAATATTTTATGCCATGTTATTACACATTTTATCTATCTATCTATCTATCTATCTATCTATCTATCTATCTATCTATCTATCTATCTATCTATCTATCTATCTATCTATCTATCTATCTATCTATCTATCTATCTATCTATCTATCTATCTATCTATCTATCTATCTATCTATCTATCTATCTATCTATCTATCTATCTATCTATCTATCTATCTATCTATCTATCTATCTATCTATCTATCTATCTATCTATCTATCTATCTATCTATCTATCTATCTATCTATCTATCTATCTATCTATCTATCTATCTATCTATCTATCTATCTATCTATCTATCTATCTATCTATCTATCTATCTATCTATCTATCTATCTATCTATCTATCTATCTATCTATCTATCTATCTATCTATCTATCTATCTATCTATCTATCTATCTATCTATCTATCTATCTATCTATCTATCTATCTATCTATCTATCTATCTATCTATCTATCTATCTATCTATCTATCTATCTATCTATCTATCTATCTATCTATCTATCTATCTATCTATCTATCTATCTATCTATCTATCTATCTATCTATCTATCTATCTATCTATCTATCTATCTATCTATCTATCTATCTATCTATCTATCTATCTATCTATCTATCTATCTATCTATCTATCTATCTATCTATCTATCTATCTATCTATCTATCTATCTATCTATCTATCTATCTATCTATCTATCTATCTATCTATCTATCTATCTATCTATCTATCTATCTATCTATCTATCTATCTATCTATCTATCTATCTATCTATCTATCTATCTATCTATCTATCTATCTATCTATCTATCTATCTATCTATCTATCTATCTATCTATCTATCTATCTATCTATCTATCTATCTATCTATCTATCTATCTATCTATCTATCTATCTATCTATCTATCTATCTATCTATCTATCTATCTATCTATCTATCTATCTATCTATCTATCTATCTATCTATCTATCTATCTATCTATCTATCTATCTATCTATCTATCTATCTATCTATCTATCTATCTATCTATCTATCTATCTATCTATCTATCTATCTATCTATCTATCTATCTATCTATCTATCTATCTATCTATCTATCTATCTATCTATCTATCTATCTATCTATCTATCTATCTATCTATCTATCTATCTATCTATCTATCTATCTATCTATCTATCTATCTATCTATCTATCTATCTATCTATCTATCTATCTATCTATCTATCTATCTATCTATCTATCTATCTATCTATCTATCTATCTATCTATCTATCTATCTATCTATCTATCTATCTATCTATCTATCTATCTATCTATTGTTTAGAAATAACCTCATGAATTTGAAATTGAACAGTGCAGATCCTGACCAAACAGCACAGAGATGCAGGGTGATTTAATTCTACACTGCCCAACTTGAGGTGCATATTATATGGAGTTAAGGGTTACAGTTAGAAATGGATTTTCTGTGCAAAACAAAAGTATTTCATGTTTTATGTCTGCTTTTTCCATGTAGGTAGACATAAATTATTATGCATAAGTCAGTATTAAGGGGCCTACATGGATACAGCTGTTATTCCATCTGTGACAAGGTTAGACCATATCAACTTGCATATCAGTGGAGGCTGGTCAGAGTCTGTTCATGTTTAGATCTTTTAGATGTACATGTACTTTCAGATCAAGCAGGGATTTCAGTTGCTTTTGAAAACCAGAGGTCATTTGACCGCTGTTGAGAATTTTCAATGGGTCAAAACCTTATCTTTACAAGTCATATCTTTCACATGTATTACTTATAATTAATTTGCAAGAGTTAAGTAAGTGTAAACTTCATATTAAAATGCAATTTCCTCAATACTTATCCCCATTCTTGCAAAAGTAAACCACTTTTTAAAAATTTTTGTGCATCAAAATGACCACAAGCTGAAAATTAGGTGGAGTCAAATGTGGAAAAAAATTTGTTTGCATTAAGATGCAATAATTTGTATCAATTGAAATCACTGGACCAAGATTCAGTGTGTGGATGATTCAGATCAGATGGATGCCTTACATGCATTAAAAAAGTTCAAATAGAGTTGACATATAACAGTGGGGGAAAGAGTGTCTGTTAAGGGCTGTACTAATGAAATTAATATAAAGAGCCCGTTTATCTGATTTATTAGGTTGGACACTTCATTATGATTACATTAACATAATGCTGACTCCCTGTTAGACATTGTTATACATAAAACCAAGATCAAATAGCCTTTCACAGAGTCCCTTTGTAATTACTTTGAAAGTGGAATTAATAAAGAGAAATACAAAGAAAAAAAAAAGTTATGATAATATAAGAAATAAATATAATTTTGCCAACCCAACAATTTTCATACTTTAATTGACGAAGTTTTCAAGCTGTCGTATAAGTAATCGGAAAGTTAAAAGCTTGTATTATGTTTTCATGCAAACTTTAAATTCGAAGTTGAAAATGCCGTAGTTTAATCAAAATGGAACTTCAAGTTATATCTATTGTTCACCCGGGTTATGATTGTAAACACATGAACCAATTTGAATGATGTGGCCATATAATAATACTTTGTAAAAGTACTTCGATATGGTTTGAAAGCGGAAAACTGCTTGAATTGCAGATTCTCTGATATGCCTTGGTGATCTAGTAGGCTTGATGCGTTTTAAAGTTAACAGTGATAAATGGAGAGTATCCAAAGTATATTCAACCGTGGTTTTCTGACAATCCTCCATCTTTCAGCCGATAAAAATGATCGAATTAGAATACTATTTTGTTTAGCTCGATGTAATTGAATTGAGGTCTTAAAATAAGTTAAATGAGTTATGCAGCGGTAAGTTAAAAAAAGCAAACGCCGGACAACGATAAATTAAGTAAATCTAAGCATGTAAGGTACATAAAGGATCGCATTCGGTGAATGAATGAACAAAGGTACGTACCTTTGAACGGACTGAACTCATCCAATTCATTGCCCATTAAGAGGCTCACTCAAACTGAGATTGCAATATTGTTCATATCTTTCGTGTTCAGTATCTTTCAGCATTCCATTTTCATGTATTTTGTACCCAATATGTCGCTTACAACTTACAAAAGAAACATAAACATATGCATCTAATATAATTTAAAATTGAAATCGTAAGCACACAATAATTTAGAGGCGTGGCATGAATTGACTTAAATACATACAGCAAACAATTTTACAACCCTTCTGCCTTCACAGCAAATGTTACTGTGACACAAATTTTCCATAAATCTAATATGATTATCTAACAAGTCAGATAATAGGTAGACTAATGTCATTTTTTATCTTCGACCTGTTACTATTAATTAAGAGCTTTATGAACTACATTATATACCTCGCGAAAAATTTTTTTTATTTGATTTATATACACCGAAAGAAAAAATATGTTGTTTTTTAATTCGTAGAATCAAAATGAGAAAAATAAATATACAATAATAACAACAGCAAGTTTCGATAGTATATTTCATGGTTTTAGTTGGTAACAAATTAAAAACAAATCAGTATAAATTTATTTTTCATCTCGATAACCTATGCATCCGAATGATGACTGAAGATTTTGTTATTAACTTTCCGTGATTCGTCGGAGATGAAAACCAATACCATTTACGAAATGCAGATAATTATGCAATTATTCCAACAAGAGCAACTCTTTATTTGAACTCGTCCATTCCGTAGGCAACTGCTTTGTGGAACTCATTGCAACCAGAGATAAAAAAATAGTCCTTCCATTAGTAATTTTAAGGACATTTAGAGAAAACTCATTGTTTGAATGCAGTGCCGTTCCTGATTACTATTTAACGGGATCAAGAAAACTTTCAGTCTACCATGCGCGTATAAGAAACGGTTGTAGTAACCTAAACGACAATCTATTTAACAATTTTCTTAAAGAGAGCAATTTATGTCAATGTGGGGCAGGAGTTGAAGTTGCAGAACACTGTTTTTAAATGTTCAAACTACCGCGGTCAACGTATTATTTTATTTCTAGAAAAACGTCATCTCCATCCGCTTGGAGTAAGTACTCTACTATTCGGTAAAAATGAACTCTCCGATGAAGATAACGCAATCTTATTTGACTCTGTTCTTAGGTAAATTAAAGATACAAAACGTTTTAGTAATAAGATACGTCATATATTAAATTTAACTAAATTGAATGCGTGTGTTGCTGAATCGTGCGGTGCGGCGGGGCAGAACTTTTGATATTTCATGTCATACTTTAAGGTAACTATAAAATGTTTGTTAAGTAATGTAACATTATATTTTATTGGACCATACTGCCATTTAAAAATTTTCATATCTGTATATGGTGAGGGCCAATTGTTTAACGTGTTAAGCACTTGTGACCCAAACCAATTTGCTATAAATATTGGCAATAAATATGTTTAAACTAAACTATGCATCCGAATAACAATAATAGCCGAATGTAAATATTGATTTTTCAATAACAGAACATGTTTTTTATCAAATTTCACAAAGTGCGATAACATATCATATAACTCAGTTTAAGAAAGTCTAAAAAGTTTAGAGGCGAAATTCACTGAGCAACGAAAGAGCCATTTCCAATATTTTACAGTGTATTTAATTCGTTATTTTACGAAATAGTATTTTGTTTTATACGGAAAAAGTTTTTTTTACCTGTCTTGCCGAATTTCATTCACAACGTCACATAGTGAAAGTCTATTTTCAGGACAACGTTACATTATAAGAATGATATAAAACAATGAGTTTTTTCAATACGTTTCTTTTTAATATTTTCTTATATTGTCTTTTCTTATAACTGTGTGTGTGTGTCTTATTCAGTTTTGAATATTTACGCAAAGTCTTGTTTTAAATATAACTTTACTTTAAATTCCGGAAGCTACGAACTTGAATGTTATAGGACGTGTTACACGCCTTTTCAAATGTAAGGCTTTAATAAACTTTCAAAATAATTCTTAACTGACCTTCTCTGGCCGTGACTGCTTGCTTGAATGTCGGGCTATGATTCGAAATGATCAACAAGATAAACAATTAGTCATGTTCGTTGACTCCCAAGGTTCTGTTATTATACATTTCGTCTACACCTTCACTATTTCTTTCTCTTTGACACTTTTTGCTACATTTAAAAAGATTGAATAATTATGTTACATTGTATTCTGAAACTAGATCGTCGGGGTCGGATTTTGATATGCACATCAAAACAAACTTCTGTATACATATGGAAACAGCGAGATACTAGTTTAGTTTTCTGATCCATTCATGACCTTATCTTAATTATCTCTGCTGTACTATGTGTGCCTATGTTGAATGAAAAGAGTTAAAACTAATGAACTATGGACATGTTGTATAAGAACCTAGAAACACGAAACAATTATTTTACTCCTGTCACCGTGTTCTTGCAGGTTTGGCTTTGGGGGCTCCTGACACGGTAAGGTCACTGAGTGCTCATCGGTTTGCTTAACAATGCTATGTTTAATATGTTTGCGTGGTTCTCCATTCGATATTGTTGATTTAATAGGTGAGTTGGAATTTATTCACCAAGACAACTTGTACATGTCTGTTCATTGTATAGGACATTCTCTTTTTTATCATTACCATTTTGGTTAGGAAGGCAGTATCTTTTTGATATGGCCATTCCGAGTAAAAGTATTTACTTTTTTAAAACAGTTATTTCTACTGAGAAATTACGGCTCATTTCGTTCTGCCATAAGCTGTTCACTGTGCCGGAATAAAGTGCGAGTTCATGACTCTTTAGATGGTACATTTTGACGGTTCAACGTTAGTCAAGGCCACATATTAACCCTTAAATGATTGAGGAGCTTTATTTTACACAACACGCGATGGACTGTTAGCTAAATCCCTAAAAGAGAATTAAATATGTTCTCTGTACTAAGTTAAATATTGTTCATAGTAGACAAATTATAATATTTGGATGTTATTATTAGTGTATTCCTACAAGGTAAAATGTGTGGGTTTATAGTCTGGTATCTTTATTACCTATATAATTTTACATTTTATACCTGTTTGACTATCATACCTGTTTGAATACTCCTCTTGATTAAGTTGAACATCGTATCGTTTGTGTGATGATAAACAAGGACGAAGTAGACAATTAGACATTACGTATTAGTATCAACTGTTATAACGGTAGTTGCACATTTGAAAACAAGTGTTTTGCAAACCGATGGATTGCATCTAGGACCAGCAATTTGTGTTGAAGATTTTATATAACATGTGTATTTACAATGTATGTTAACAGTTTAGTGTTGTTGATTTACATCATACATTTTATCGGCTGCTGCGAAGGTACCTTCGTTTTTCTTTATAGTTTTCTCCAGTTATTTAGCGAATTAAAATGTAATCTGAATATAGTATTCTAAATACTGAAAAAGAGTAGGGAGTTATTCAAAACTTTCAACGCGTGTTTTAAAACTTTAAAGCGTGTTTTAAGTGCTAAAGGCTGGCGTCAACATGACAGAACCAAGACAGAAAAATGACAATAAACGTTACAGTAACTGTCTCATACAAGACTTATTAAGGTAACATCGTCATTCGTAAAATTTAAATATATATATATACTCAACAAAAATAAAAAGTATCCACTTTCCTATCTTGAATTTGGTAAAATTTGAAAACGAAAACTTAGAATTCTGTATGTAGACAACTTTGCATTTCTGTTATCATTGCAAAGAGAAAACGTGTTCTTGAAAATCTGCAGCCATAATTTAGTTATCTTTCCCTTTGTTGTAATGAGGGTTCCAGGAAAAAGTCAGTGATTCTTTGAAGTATTCATATCGATTTGAATTTAATCAATCTTTCCATCTCTTGTGATAAATAAAATCACAAAACATTCATCAATAAAACAAGTAGTCCTCGATAAACTACGCTAGAAAGTCCAACCATTTCCATTTACCTCCCTTTGAATTGAATATGTAGTGTTTTGTAATCCATTATTAATTGTTACTCGACTGGCCGTTGCTTAGGTCTTGGTGAGGAAGATTATGTTTATGAACAATTGAAATTAAAAACAACTAAGATTAACCAATTAAACACCATTCAAAGCGTACCTGATTAAATGAAAATATGTTAATGAGAATATAAGCATAAACAGTGGATACTTTTTATTTTTGTTCAGTATATATTCAAAGATGATTTACCTGAATGTAGCATCGTTGATCAGGACAGTTTAACACGACCCTTTTCTTTGTTACAAAGTGATTTTAAAACATTGTTTAATGACTTCTAAGTGGAAAAGCGTGAATTGGACGTCGCAAAGACTGCACCACAAGGACTGTCAGTTGGCTGTTGTCAGATAATATCTATCGTATTTATCTCTACGCTGTTCTTATTCGTTTTAAACATACCCATAAAAAATAAGCCATTTTTTTGTTTTGAAGGCACTACTCTAACACTTTACTGTAAAGCTTTTAAAAATGTGATCGGATACTCTAGTGTTCAGTTCCGTGCAGATCCAGGCCTTTTCGCATTTAGATTATTAAATTCAAATAAATTAATAAAACTGACCCCTAATCGCAAGAAAATAATTACTTTCAATCGTTTCACAAATGTACAACTGAAAAGTTTATGAACATGACCATTACGATGATAAAATAAACAATTAGAAGATTAATAGTTTAAATGAGAGACGTCGTAAAAAGGTAATGATTGTGTTAGATTATTCATTTTTAATATTTTAATATATTTCTTTGGTTTTCTTTTTAAGCATACATCCCAAATGGCTATATAGGATGCTACGCTGACAGCTCAGACCGTATAATGAATGCTACACGTATCATAGATCTGGACACAAATAGCGGCGACAAGTGCAAAGAAACATGTAAATCTTTACAGTATCGTTACGCTGGAACTGAGGCAAGAATAAAATAGTTTAGTGGATCATCCATTGAAAACCAACGATATGGGTTTTTATTTAACAGAAAACAAAACTAACTGTGTGCGAGTTTTATTAAAAAACAATGCCCCGACATGCTCGTACACACTTAAATTTGATTGAAAATGAAACATGGTCAGAAATTATAGCAAAATTTAGAATAAAGAACAGCCTCTACAAACAACCAAAAGCAGAAAAGAAAACTGGATGTTTTTATAACATGATCAATTTTAGAAAAACAAACATTAACGCAACAGAGAACCTGAAGCGGTCAGTAGCAAAACCTTTTGCCAACGGAGTATAATTATACTTAACTATGCATATCAGGAGAAGCAACGTTCAGAAATACAATAAAATAAAAGGCATAAAGCTGAAAAACATTGAAACAGCCGAAATTCTATAATATTAAAAAATTATTCGTCATGCAAACTTTTCAGAACCAAATGCCATTCGCATCGAGGTATGTTTAACGGTTAAGCTCTAGATCTATTTATAAAAATGATAAATATAATTGTTCACCACCGTATAGTTGCCAGGGACGTTTGGGTCCGATTTATGTTAAGACTGGTTCTCTAATGAAAATGCGCATGTAAGTAAGTTGACCAATAACAACTGTTGTAACATTAATACATTGAAACTATAAAAAAATATTCACCTAGTAGTAAATGGTAGTTGTATATTAATTTTGTTAACGTGCGTCGTTTAAATGTTAGTTACGTCGACGTAATTTCTGCTTAATGTTGCATACTACATGTACATCACATCTAATGATAAAGGGTTCATGATGAAGAGTTTAGTATGATTTTTATAAAACATAATAAGATCATTTCTTGGGTGCGATGTTATTTATTATTTACATGTATATATATATTAGCAAGTTAAAACTGTTCATCAGCCCGTTTTTCGAATAAATACAGAACAGTCATATTTTAAATCCACAATGATGTCAAATGTATTAGTTCTTAATTCTTCTGAGAATATAGAAATTTTATTATTTCAGTTTTAACATTTATGTGAACAATAAAACTTGGCGAAAACATTTATTTAATTAATTTCTACTAGAACGTTGAGAAAAAAAACACGAGACTCTTTGAACTCGTGTGCACTTTTCACTATATTATTTTTGGTACATGTTCAATACATTTATTATCTTTGTATATCAAAAACATATTGTCTTTTTACATCAACCAGTTTAAAAATACTATTGTTCTTTACAACAGTAACATCTAGACAATTAACGCAATTCATTGTTTTTATTTATGACTATCTCAAATGATAAAACAATTAAAGCAATCATAAATGAAATAGTACGATCACTTTATTTATCTGTTTGATAAAGTTATTAAGTTCATGGCCAGGAGATTTTCGTTTTCACACTGATAAAGTTTTGAAATTAAATGCTGATTGCTTGTCATAGGGGATCCTTGTATTTTGTGAAAATCAAGTAAAGAAATTACGATATTTTAAACGCGATGTTCGTGCATGTTGATATTTATGATATTGCTTAACATAAAGTTGTATGGATACTAGTAATCTATACCAAACGAAAATTGTATGTCTTACCTATCAGTTAATGCCTGAAAACCATCACACAGACAAAATGATTTTGTTACAAACACGTTAAGTCACGTTTTCATTGGTAAATGACATTTAACATTTCATGATAAGGTCGGAGAAGAACTTCCAGTAGTCCACCGTATTTTTTCTTATAAATATTAAACAATACAATACTTATTCACTTATTCCTGAAATATTTCAAATCATTATTAACCGTATACTGAACTACTAACCAGTGACACCACATGCATCAAGGTTTAGTTGACGTCGTTTGTTATCAGGAATTGATAGACGAATGGTTTTATCCGTCTCTTCCTAAGCGGCACTTTTGTAAATTTTATTGCAATACAAGAAACAAGAAAACAGAACATAACACAAACCATATGGTGAAAATGTCTACATGTTGTTTTTGTATTAAAAATAAAACATACGAATACAATTAAACCACAATTCAATCGGGAAAGATTCAATTATGCCACTGTACCGTCAATACAACTTTTCAATTATGCCACTGTACCGTCAATACAACTTTTCAATTATGCCACTGTACCGTCAATACAATTTTTCAATTATGCTACTGTACCGTCAATACAACTTTTCAATTATGCCACTGAGCCGTCAATACAACTTTTCAATTGTGCCACTGTACCGTCAATACAACTTTTCAATTATGCTACTGTACCGTCAATACAATTTTTCAATTATGCCACTGTACCGTGAATACAACTTTTCAATCATGCCACTGTACCGTCAAAACAATTTTAACCGCTTTTTTCTGTATCGGCTATGCACAGTTTTTTAATACTGAAGGTTGTTCTTCTGGTTTAGTGCGCAAGTGCTTACTACCGTAAAAGGACGAATTGTCGTTAAATTCAAGAGCGGTATTTTTTATTTATTAAGAAGGTAATAACAGATATTTATCAGTTATGTTCTAAATTTATTGTTTTTTACTTAAAATCCGTCTGAGGTTAAGAAAATATTTTGCGACAGTCAAGTTGTTTTTCAAAACGTGTCTACTTCCGTTCGTCCTCCAACTTGAAATAAAAGCTGGGTTTGTCCCTTTTGCTTAGTTAGCTCATTAAATGGTTATTGCATGGAAAGATAAACCTTGTATACAGGTAGAGAACGTGTAGACCGGACAAATATTGACTTTCACAGCAAGTGATTTCAATGCTCACAAAGGTCAACATGTTTTCAAGGACGATAAAAATTGAATTATTTGAAGAACCACCGAATATTTTGTGGTAGACTGGCTGGTTGGTGATGAATTTTATACCGAGCTATGTTGTAGATAATTGACATTAGCTCCGAGAATTGTTAATTACCACTGGCTTATTACAGCATTGTTATTGACTTACTTATTTTGTAAATAATGGACACAGACATGACAGTAAAAAACTGGTAAGACTTTGTTTATCATTTTAAAGTTTATGTGACATTGTGTGTTGAAAAAAAAAGAGGACTTGTAAATGCAGATCTCCATTCCTTGTTGTCACTATGCAACTTCCTGGTGAGAGGTTAACTTACAATAATTTTCAATTCCATACACTGCAAGTTTGAGTAAAATGTAAAACATACTAGCAAATTAAGTGATCATTGAGCAAAGTTCCACGTAATTTGTTGTCAATAATTTTTTTTTTTATTAAGCTGCAAATATGTAGCATCGACTCTTGATTTCCATTTATTATTTCCATGAAGATATTGTAGTAGAGCCTATATTCCAATTGGCTTATCAGGCAGCCTATTGTGAGAGTATTGCAGTATGCCAACGATTTGAAGTTCTATTTCTTGTGGTTTCTTGTTGCATAATACTGTGGAGATCCTACAGTCAAATCCCAGTCGAGGACTTTATATTTTCGTCCCACTATTTCACTTCTGGTTACCACAATACCCATTGCCCGTCCCTACTTCATGAACAGTAATCCCAAAAAGTGAAGTGACAGTCACAAAGACCCCATACATTCCATGAAAATGGCTGTTGAACAAGGAAATTCAGCATTATTAGTTATATGACTTTTTTCTGACTGTTAGATGCCTCTTCAGATGCTCTTTTGAGAGTAATAATAGTAAATATTCATCTTTTTTACTGATCAAAATGGATAAGATTTTACTCTATTTATATTTTTAGGAAGAACACTTCTCAAATATTAATTTTTAATGAATCTTTTCCAAATTTTCAGCAAAACATGTTACACTTCTTGTCTGTGAAATGAAAACCAGGCAGTATTTTGGGTAAAAATCTCATTAAAATGAAGTTTTCAAAGCATTTGTTTATAAAGAGACCCATTGATCTTGTCAAAAAGAAGTTTAATGCAGTATGTGAATACAGGAATTCCATTTGCTTAAACAACATATACAACGCAGATTGACAAGTTAGTCTAATAATTTTACTTTTTTTATATAATGAAAGTGAAAAAAGTATATATATATATATATATATATATATATATATATATATATATATATATATATATATATATATATATATATATATATATATATATATATATATATATATATATATATATTGCATTCCTAGTTTATAAATGAGATTATTATTTTGTCTGTTTTAAAATATGATTTTTTTCACATGTTCTGGTATTTTTACAATATGTTACATTTTGCTATCAATTGGTAAGGAATTAAAGTTGCAATTTAATAGTACTGCTTTATCCAAATTTACCAGCTATATAGGCCTTAAATATTTACAGTACCAAAAAGCACCATATTACAGAATGTAAGCAAGTTTATGTAGTTCCAAACTTATATGACAAGAAGAAGGCATAGTTTAGTTGTAAAGTAACAACACTGCATTACTTGCAACTTCAAATGTTTCCAGAATGAATGAACTATATACATGTATCTGATACATGGGTGCATAACTTTTAATCTTGTAAGTAGTCGTTTTATTAAATAACTTATGCTTTGATTTATAAGTGTGAGATTGTTAAGATGTTTGTTTTCCTACAACAGTGACCAAAAGGCAAAAATATACATTTTATTGAGTTTCCTGTACATTAGTGGGTGGGATAATAAAACACATGTTTTGTTTCAAGTTAGCAAGTGATTTTAATGAAACTGTGGTTGAATCGCAGTTTTAGAAATAACTGTGAGTATTTTTCGTAAATGGTCGGTGAACCCATACTGTTTTGGGTGTAATTGTGAAGACTTTTATATAAACATGGCAACTATTAAAGTTTGAAAAAAGTAAAATTAATCTATGCCCTATTTTTACTTCATTTTCGTGATAAATAAGCGTTTGCTTTATAATTATGTGGGTGGGGTAATTAATGCTCTGTTTGTTCAAGCGAAAGCAAGGAAGTCAAATTATGTGCAAAATATGTATTGTTTACTGTGACTGTGAACGGATAGGTGAAAACTTGAAACAACTACTTGCAAAAATGCCTTTGATAATGATTCATCGAACACCACCCTTTTATTTTTGCGAATCTAAAAAAACGGAAGCACGGTGACCCCTACTTTTTTACGTGATTTTTGCTAGTGAATAAATAAACTAACTCCAGATAAAAATATCTAGAAAAGTTAAATTACTTTACCAAACCAGGCGAACATCCTTAATTTAGATAAATTGAGACACGTTTCGTTATTGCGTGTCAAGATTCTGTCTCGCTGTAAACTTATCGAGATAATGTTTACATAGTGTACAGTATTTTTATTTTTCCAAAACATTAATTTATTATACGGCTCTGCTCACTTACTTCTTTAAGTTCGAACTTGCAACACTGTTTCTGAATCGTTTGTCTAAATCCCACCATTATCATATTTAAAAACCGAATTTTCAGTGTTCAGAAAACAATCGTTCTACTCTATTAACATCTAAGCAAACATATCCTGCGTTTTTGCAAGTGACCAACAAAATTAAGATATTAAACATCCCTACAGGGATGACTACAGAAAAAAATATAACCACAAGTCCTGTAGAAATAGATGAAAAGGGAACTTTGAAAGCCACCGAACACGATAAATACGAAAATATTGCACGCTCGGTTTGATTGAGCCTTTTCATGGGCAGTAATGGAAATGCAAATTACTGCCCACGCCACGGGTTAAGATGCTTCTGTTTGACCGTCGTAAATTATACAGTTCGATTGTCGTATTTTGTTTTCATTTTACCTTTAGCAAAATTTCATTTCTGTTTTGTTTAGTTTGCAAATGAATGTTTTTGCGGCAATGCCATACAACCTTACCGCACAGCAAACGCATGCACCATGCCATGCACTGGACGTATAGACGAGAACTGTGGAGGCATCTGGCACATTTCCCTATATGACACCCGTGGTTTGTATAAATAGTGTTGGATTAGAAAGTATTAAATTATTAGCATTGTCTACATTGATGTCTGAAAACTTGCGCATGATCTGTATTGTAAGTAAAAAGCAAAAAAAACAGTTATTCAAACCCGATAGTTTTTATTTAAATTCGTGTATTTGCTAATTGTTTGTAAGGATTGTGGGTCTTCTCTCTTGATCAGTGAAACTGAAACCGATTATTTTTTTTTGGAATTTGTACTCACCACACAGACAGTTTCAACAATAATGACAAACCTTAACATCACTGTGTAGTACCATCACCATCTACCGTTTTTTTTTAAATTTTAATTATATTTTACATTTAAAGATAGTCATATGGATATATTTAAAACGCGTATATCAAAAAGTATGACTTGTTGTCGTGAATATACATGTATCACCATGATATTTTAATTTCTGCTACATGTAATAGAATAAGTTTCAAATCTTTAAATCATAGTAGATGTTAAATTGATAAAGCGTGATTATATTTTTCGAAAAACATTTGTACGAAGACTTAATTGATGACATTACCAATTTCAGAATGAAAAGCAATTTTAATTGCGCCACGTTATTCGTAAATCCATTTGTAATTTGAAATACAGATTACTGACATGATATTCTACATCGCTCTGTCTACATACCTGATAATTAATCCAACTATAGTAGATTGTTATGCTTACCTCACCGTTAACATGACGGTGGCAAAGGTTTAAGGGTTTGTGAGGGTTCATTGGGAATTCTTAAAAAAATCCCGATCTTTTATTCTTTTATTCCTGACGTGTTCGTGTTCTTGCTGATTTGACTCTTGAGGCTCTGGTCTCGGTAAGGACATTTTGTAAATGAGCTTTGGCTTTGTAATGCTATTGGCTTCTTATGTTTTGTATGTTTTTGTGCTTTTGGATGAAACATTGCCGAGTTAATTGGTTAGTAAGAGTTATATTACCAAGTTTGTTCGCCTGGTAGGGCAACCAGAGGTTGGTGGACCCTAGAACCTGGTTGAGACTTCCAGTGACAACTTGTTTTGCCACCGACCGATCCAAAGCGAAAACCACGAAGGTTTTATTTTATTTGAAATTGACCTTCTTAATATAAAATCGTGCTTTCGCCGCATTCTGGCTGTATATGGAGGGCAGTGTTATCTGGGTTAGCATTCATGAAATACATATTTCACTTTTTTATTTACGTCTTAACTAGGAGATGCCTTTACTTGTAAATGCAAGTGTTTCAAATAATCGGTCTAATTATTACAGACGGAATAAGATGTAATCCCATTCCTTGCCAAAACGGAGGTACGTGTGATGAAAACAGCAGTGGATACTCATGTTTATGTAAGGTCGGTTATTCTGGAATATTCTGCGAGACAGGTAATTTGTCAACTTTGTTGTGTTAAGTACGATAGCAGGTCGACACATTCTGAACGTAATTTTCTGCGGCATGGTCGGAAGAGGTGGCCATATTGCTGGCAGTCATCGAATAATAACCTGAAGTTTAGTGTTGCGTTTAACTTTTTCTTTACTTGTCCTATTGACACATTCCTTGGAACATAATACTGCAAACAACAACAAAATATAATGACTTGAACCGGAAATTTTATGTTATAACCTACATGAAAAGTGGTTGTTCTGTTAAGCAATACTTGCCAGTTATACATTGAAAAAATAAAGCTTTGTTTGACAACATAAATGATAACTCCAAATTGACGATCTTTTGACTAAATCTGGAGTAACTGTTATTTTTTTTTCCCGAAATTATAAGCTGCTTTTGTAGGGTAACTTAATTAATTTATTTGTGTTTTAAAAACCTTGTTTGCGTTATTCCCGCCATCGTTCTCTTGCTGACTTGATTCAAAATAATCAGATTTAAAAAAAGCACATTAAGTATCCACCTCCTTTTCTTGAGTATGACATAAGCTTCGTTTGTTTGTATGTTTTACATGCAGTATTGACAATTTGGTGCGCTCATCCATCAGGAAAACTTTTTCTTGTTTATATGAGAAGCTATTGGGACATTGTGATAATTTTGCATCTTAGAACCTGGTTAAAACCTCCAGTGTCATTTTTTTCTCTTTTTTGTTAATTGATTGTTGTGACATCATGTTTTGCAGCACTTTTTTTACATTTTCTTGTAAACTATTCATTGCCTGTGTTTATAAAAGATAATGATTAAACTAAACATGTTCAAATTACACCTGAGAATTACATGTTATGTTTACCTTATTAGAAATCGACGAATGCAGTTCCAATCCTTGTTTAAATAGCGGAAATTGTACTGATGCAATTAATGGCTTTGCATGTTCATGTTCGGAAGGATTCAGCGGGACCTTTTGCCAGAATGGTAGCTACAACATCCATGTTTCTCTATTTTCAATATCGCACTTATTAAATGCAATTTCAAAGTAATGTGCTAAGATAATAATGCCTTGACTTTTCATATATTTACAATAACGCATTATCATCAAAATAAATACAATGCTGCCATTTTGTTTAAATATAATGTTTGCCAAGAAAAAAATTCAAGTGGAAAGGTTATTATTTAAATGACGAGACGTTATCTTTAATTATCATAATTTTATCATTTTATTGTCAAAAATATGACAACCCGGTCATGTTTTATTATTGTTTAAATATCTATCAAGAACATTTCCTTATAAACAGTTAGCAGGATATGCACTATTCTTTAACCTTGTAGAATACAAATAATAATACGAAGGCTACTTAAACATTTACCTTACTAGTCATAAGTTAGAAGTTCCATGCTCATGTAGCGTTAATTGACAATGTTTGGATAAATCTATGTATAGTTTTCCGTATGTTGTACTTATTTTTGGAAGTTTGGAAAAAATTGAACAAAAATAATAAAACGCTTGGTAAGTATGATAATAAAGCAAACATTCGTTATATACTGCAGAAAAGCTAAGGCTGTTCTCCACTTGTATCGTCAAATATTTTATTGACATTCCGGGACAATCGCTGATACTTTATATTAAAGGTAAATAGCGAAATTTATAGCAAAAACATTCTAATATTCCGTTTGCTGCTAATTATGTAGGACATAACTTTTTTCCTTTATCAAAGCTATTCAGTCTGTCGACTGTAAATCACCTACAATTGTTTTTTTACAAGAACAGCCGTTGCGAACACAAATAAACCACCGATACAGGGAACTAAGAAAATACACTGCCGATATGGAAGGGCATCGTTAATTGTAATGGTTTAAATCATACACATAGGTACTGGCATGAAAATTTGTTTGAATTAGGTAATGCTCTCAGTTGCTGTATCATTACCATTCCCAATTCGTTTTGACTCAAAGAGTAATTGTGTTCTTCATTGAATATATGTTTAAACTATTTCAGAAATCGATGGATGCATTTCCAATCCTTGTTTTAATGGCGGGCATTGCAATGACACTTTGAATGGTTTTACATGCTCCTGCTCTGAAGGATTCAACGGGACATTTTGCCAAAATGGTTAGACCCAATTTTATTCTCGCTTTTATCTCTCATTAACGAGTTTAATACGTAAAACCATGAAAATGACAACCGGATCAAAAGAGGAGCGTATTTACTAAGCTGATCGCAAATCGATCTGGAGAGAAGCGCATTTGAAGAGAGATAGAATAGCAATCGGTTATCCAAATGAATCGGTTAACTGTTATAGAAGCGGATAGACATTTGAACCGGATCGGAGGTGATCGCTCCTAATAATGATTATAGATAATCGGTTATTTATATTATACACAATTTTATATGTCCTGAAATAAAAACAAAAAATCATCTGAAATAAAAAAATCCACGTAGAAGATTTTTTTTTAATCTATACGCAAAGACATTCCCATTTTCATGCATTTCTTTATTATTTCATTTTTTTGCGTAATTGGCATTGTACAGCTAGGTGGTGTCGCTGTATGAGTTCGGTAACAGTAGGGGCAATACTATTTCAAATTCACAGTTACTTTATTTTTGCAGTGTGGCGGCTTTAAAACGTCCTCCCGTACATAAAGTTACTCCTGTAAATAATCGCCTTCTGGTGTCATGTTTGATGATTTCATTTAACATGGTTTACTCCGATCAATCGTTTTTGGGGGAAGTCTCGGTTCACAGCATGATACTTTTACTTCAACACACACGTGGCATTTTTAAAAATGCCTGTTTCTATTTTTACCAGCAAGTGTTGTAACGAACCCCTGCTATGTCCTTTTATTTTAAATTGATTCCCTGTTTAGGAAATAGATGAAAAGGGAACTTTGAAAGCCATCGAACACGACAAATATGAAAATACTGCAGGCTCGGTTTGATTGAGCCTGTTCATGGGAAGTAATGGGAAAGCTTATTACTGCCCACGCCGCCTAGCCCCGGGTTGAGCAACTCAGTAATTACACCATTGAATAGTACAATTTCGATCCATCCCAAACGATGGTATGCATATGGCGGTGAACATGGAACCTTCAATGAGGTATTTTCAGATTAATACCATTCCATGTTCAGCGGCGTATGGTCCCCAGATAAAAGAATGGATTTGCCCTAAACGAGAAAACAATGGGCGGAACTAAACAGAATAAAATTTTGACAGGGGATCTTAGAATATAAATCCTGCATATCACAGACTACGCCAAGGCAAAATTTAAAAAGGAAGTATATTCTTGGGGTGATTGGACAATATCCAAATCGACATTGGCTGGGATATTGAAACCACCTATCTATAAACTGGCCGAAATATTAAAACAAAAGGAATTTTAGAAGTACTATAAACATAGTACATAAGTAACGTGCTGAACGACCTTCAAAGGACGTAACTGATAACAGAACTGATTGAATGTACGGGGAGACTTTTTACAGCCGCCACACGGCACAAACAACGCTACTGTGATATTGAAATAGATAAACAGGGAACTTTGAAAGCCATCAAACACGACAAATATGACAATACTGCAGGCTCGGTTTGATTGAGCCTGTTCATGGGCAGTAATGGGAATGCTTATTACTGCCCACGCCGCCTAGCCCCGGGTTGAGCGCAACTCAGTAATTACACCATTGAATAGTACAATTTCGATCCATCCCAAACGATGGTATGCATATGGCGGTGAACATGGAACCTTCAATGAGGTATTTTTAGATTAATACCAGTCCATGTTCAGCGGCGTATGGTCCCCAGATAAAAGAATGGGTTTGTCGTAAACGAGAAAACAATGGGCGGAACTAAACAGAATAGAATTTTGACAGGGATCTTAGAATACAAATCCTGCATATCACAGACTACGCCAAGGCAAAGGAGTTTTCCAAAGCCAAAATTATAGCAGATAAAATTGATTTATGATAAAGGCTCTTTAAATTGTGAGGTACATGTACATTAAAATTAATAAGCATCAGTGTAGATTTATCTTTATTGTTATCTCATCCACGACACTGATACATTGCAAGCCAAGAAACAGGCTAGTACATGTATATAATTCATTCATACTTTTCCTAAACTATGAGGTTTTCTTAATGAGATTTATTGTGGTTTCAGAAATCGATGAGTGCAGTTCTTCACCATGCCAAAACGGAGGCAAATATGTTATAAACGGATTTCTATGCGTGTGTGTTGATGGATTTTATGGTAGACTTTGTGAAAATAGTACGGAGATTATTTTTAAATAACGCATTGATCTGTTCAAACACCTGAATATAAAATAATCATTTCTTGCAAGCGATCAATATGTCCAGCTTAAGAGCTCCATACATTTTAAACAAGCATGTCGACGGATACTGTTATTTTCATATTTTATTAGATGGGGACCCGTGCAAACGCGGCCTTTGTGAATCTTCCTGCACGCGCGGACTTGGACAATCTTCCTAATATTTGCAATAGAAAGTCATGACTGTTCGTAGCGAGACAACGGGCATGTAAACTTACTAATTTACTTTCTTTAATACCGGAATGTTCGAAAGGTGTGTACATTAGAATAGTGCACTGCCGCAACATGTTCCAATGCTTGTTGACACAAAAGTTCTGTTTTGTTATACTTGACAATGTTTATAACTGAAGTGAAATACAACGCACGCATATAACATGTAGATAGTGTATTTATTTCATGAATCGCGGGCTACACGTCGTGCCACCTTGGTGACTTTTCTAAAATACCTTGTCATGTTATTCGTTTGCAGTTTATGGATTTATACAAGTACAATCCATACGAATGCAACCTACATTCTTGATTTTTTCGATATGACAATTTATTTTTGTTAATATCACAAAATTATTTTCTTACATGTTCAGTGTTTATTAAAAACGAAATTATCAACTTAAGGTATTCATCTATGAGTGCTTCGGCAAAATTAAACAAAATGTATTGTTATCGCGAACCTATTCTTTTAATGGTATATGTAACTTGTTACTATCCACCTTCACCATAAACATTAAGCAAAAAAAAAAAGGACGAAACTATAGGAATCGGTTTTATTATATTGTCTTCAATTAGTGATAAGTTTTGTACAGATTTTGTTTAAAATTTCCGCCGCTGTCGATTCAACAAATTGAATGTTGATACCATATTGTTCTAAAATGATTATAACATGATGATTTATGCCAATTACGCGAGAGTGCTTCTGATTAATTTTAGTTAATTTGATACCAATCTTGTACCGTTACGAAAACAAGGACTAATCGCACATGCATCTATGTACAAACATGTTCTGCGCTAATTGAACATCCTTAAAACTATTAACTTACCAATGTTAAAATAAAAAAAAACTTTTTAGGTTTATTCTCTTAATGTAACGAAACAAAAAGATTGTATCTAAAAGTCTAGGGATTTTGACCTGAAATATATGCAACGCTTTAAAGCAATTCATATAACGAGCACATTCTAATTAAATCTTTTTAATTTTATATTATTATATGGTCATTTTCTAAACAAATAATCTTTTTTGTTTTGATAAAGCATACTTCATACTACACCACGCAAACTAATTTGTGCAACATTTTTACGATATGATTTCGGACGAAAGGTAAAGTTCTAATTTATAATCGCCCAAATTTTGAAATTATATCAACTTCATTTACTTCAGGGACTGCTACATTAACAGTCAATGAACAAGAAAATAGTACAGCAATAATTGTGGGACCAACATTAGCTGCTGCGACGATTTTAGTAATTGTTTTGATAATTGTTTTTATTCGGATGAAACGAATACAAATTGAAAGGTAAATTTGGTTTTATTTGATCATAACTTTCTCTCTGACAATACCCGTGACTGCTACTACACGAATGTTTACAACTAATTCGTTTTTATTGAAAGCCTGCTTAGATTGGACTTTTTATTATTGTTTTTATTACAAATGGACATTTTCAAAAGATACAATATAATATATGCCATCCGGTTTGTCAGACAACAAATCATGTTTGTGGTATTCGTAACATCTGCAGAATCTACTGTTACAGTTATAGTTATCTCCGCTAATGAAATCGGGAAGGGGATATTGTTTTAGCGTTGTCCGTCCGTCCGTCACGCCGTCCGTCCGTCCGAATTTCGTTTCCGCGCTATTTCTCTGCAACGAAACATTGTGGGAACCATCAGTACCAAGAGGAGATGCGCATATCGTCGTCTTGTTATTTTTCTAAATTATCATAACTTACTTTTTTATCTTTTCGGTGGTAAAGTAATAGTTTTCGTCTATCATGGAAAGATGGACTTACCAATCTGTTAAGGTCTTTGTGTTATACGTAGGTAGTTATAATCTCTTTGTGCGATTATTTGGTAAATTTGCATTCTTTTATATATTTAGTAAGCTGTAGGTTCATGTATGTTAAATGCATTTGGTGTTAAAGCCAATAATTTGTGTCAAATTAACTGTCGACCGTGTTTGAAATGATTTTAGTGGATCCAGTTTCCAGCGATTCATCTTCAAAATAACAGTATATTTATAAATAACTTTTTATGAGTGTTCTTTTCGCTTTATTTACATATCTCAAGTTTGGTTGTTTTGCAGGAAAATAGTCAACTCGCAAATGAAGTTCACTGCGAACCTTATTAGGGGACGTTTGGGTATGTTTATTCACCATACAAATCTCCATTTTCTGGGATTTAACTTAAGTAAAACAGCTGTTAAATACTGTTATATTTTGGATGTCACTTTTATTGAAATAAGTATAACATACATAATCAGGAATTGCCACATCAACAAAATACAGAACAGAGGGAAAAAACACGGTGTTTAAATTGACCACTTTCAACATAGATATAATAAACAATTAACAAAAAAGAGGAACCCGGGCAAACACATGCTCTCTTCTATTCTTTTTCGCTATGTGGGGAGGCTGTATTTTGTCAGTGTGGTGATTCCTGATATGCATATTTCACTTGTTCAATTGTTTAATAGTACTGACGGTTTAAGTCTCATTTATTTAGACACGCATTTATTAACGATATGGCGCTATCTTGCTTATTCGAACATCAAACACGAATAAATAAAATTAATGTAAGTCACTTTCGCATATTTGCGATATTCGATATTTTATTACGTTTTCGAAGTCATTGTAAACTAAAAATGTTATTTATTTTTATCAAATTATCAAAGTATTTTTTTTTTAAAGTATTTATTTAAAGTATGGATAGGGTATTTGTTTTTATTTATATTTAAAATATATTGCTCATTCCGTATGTCATCGTAAAAACATGTTCTCTCTTTGATAAGAGACAATTAACCTAACCAGTCTCGTTGAAAAAACTTTTGCTAGAGAAAATAAAACATTTGTATTGCTTATAATGAACAAAGGGCATTCTTTAAAGTGGTTCTTACGATAATTATACTTCATGGAACTGTCAAGACCTTATCCAGGCGCTCACATTTTTATTGAATACTATTTATTTGAGATTTAGTACCTCTATTTATAAACAAGTAATTGGCATTCCAATGGGTACTAATTGTGAGCCCCTTGTTGCTGATCTGTTTTTATACTGATATGAAAGAGACTTCATGTTATCTCTTTCTACCGAACATCAATATGATATAATTACAGCTTTTAATAACACCTCAAGATACCTTGATGATTTATTAAATATAGATAATAACCATTTTCCATCACCGGTTAACAAGATTTATCCTAAAAAACTGCAGCTTAATAAAGCGAACACTTCAGAAAAGCAAGCAAACTTTCTTGATCTAAATCTGTCTATTGAAAATGGTTACGTCACTACTAAAATATATAATAAAAGCGATGATTTTAATTTAAGTTTATAGTAAATTTTCCGTTTTAAGACGGCGATGTTCTTCGTGCAATATCTTACGATGTTTATGTCTCACAGCTTGTTCGCTTTTCAATAGCTTGCAACGATGTAAATAATTTCAATGAACGTAATCTGTGCATTACAGAAAAATTTTTTAAAACAAGGTTATCGGTATCACAAATTAAGGAAAACCTTTTGAAAGCTTTATCGACGATACCCAGATCTAATTCA
This sequence comes from Corbicula japonica, assembly GCA_038501625.1. Lineage (NCBI taxonomy): Eukaryota > Metazoa > Mollusca > Bivalvia > Venerida > Cyrenidae > Corbicula > Corbicula japonica. The sequence continues at coordinate 24,047 of JAZAYU010000740.1, read as the reverse complement.
TAAATACAGATGCAGTTAAATATCACTTTTGCAACAAGGTATTTCACAGCCGGTGTTTTATGGAGAATTAATTTACAAACTTAAAAAGATAAAAGGCAATGTTAATTTCTCTAGGTTATTTGTAAAAACTCTGTAAATTTAAAAAGAAAGGTAACCAACGTGATATTTTACAGCGCTCTGCAGGCCATATGCAGTTGATCATTATGTTTACCTCTTTGGTTGCACGACGGTGGCAGGGGTTTAAGAGTTTATGAAGGTTTATGGGGAAATCTTTTCTTAAAAGAACATACAAGCTCAATTCATTTCTTTTATCCCTTTCATCGTGTTCTTGCTGATTTTACACCAGGAGCTCTGGTCCATAGTCTCGGTTTACCCTTTGGCTTTGCAGTGCTATAAGCTTCTTATGTTTTATATGTTTGTGTGCTTTTGCATGAAACATTTTTGAGCCGATGAGTGGGATGGAGTTATTTCACCAAGACAACTTGTGCTTGTTTAGTGATACGAGAACCTGTTGGGGAAAGTGTGAGGTTGGTTCACCCTAGAACCTGGTTTAAACCCTCAGTGGCAATTTGTTTTGTCACTGACCGTTCCAACGCGGTATCCGCAAAGGTTCTCTTCTTCGTTAATTGTTTGTGGCGTCCTATTTGAATTGACATACTTATATAAAACATGCTCTCTCTCTTCCTTTCTTCTTTTTCGCTGCGTGGGGAGGCTGTGTTTTTTAGTGTGGCGATTCCTGATATGTATATAATACTTTTTTAAGATAATGGAATGGAGTTGAGATATCAGCTCAATACGCCTGAAATCAACGTATATACAGGACTTGAGAGATCAACAGGTATAAAAAATTCATTCCTTGCCTTCACAATCGCTCATCGTACGATAATCTTTAACTTGTTTGGCACTGACCGTTCCAGGGCGGTAACCCCTCGGGTTCTCACTTTCATTTGTTTGTGTCGTCAATTTTGAAACTGATTATTGTTACCATGCTGTCTGTCCCTCTCTACTTTTTGGCTGTGTGGGGAGGCTGTGCCTGTTGAATGTGGTCATTCCTGATATGCATATATCAATTTTTAAACAAGTCTTTCTAATCGACGTAGAACAAATATGCATAGATAATGTTTAAATTATTGAAATAGGTATTTAATTGACTAAATTAAATATTAAAGTATTGTCGTCTTTTGACGATGTAAGTTAACCTATTTTGTATTTTGAAAATTTTAAAATGATATGGATCGGTTGCGAAACCGGAGATATAACTTTGATAAGAGTATAAGATATGTATTAGGTAATACATAAAAATAAAAATAACTAAATTAATATTAAATAATACTTATTTAACAAAGCACATAACATATATTATATTTATTATTGAACATACACTTGAATAAATTTGCATAACTATGATTATATGTAATATTTTGAGAGATTATTGTGTTGAAATGATATATCCTCTAGCTGGGAGCGAACCACACCGTCACAGCGTCAGCGCCTAGCCCTGCAATTCCGGTGACGCAACGAACTGAGCTAGCAGGGACAACCCCAAACAGCTTGATCGAATAGCCATCACTGCATGACATCAGTAACGGACTATTTTACTGATTACAGTACTGACTATTATGAGAAATTGTTAATAATAGTTTGATCTTTCATTTCGGGCAACAAACCGTATCCAGTGGTCCAAAAATTACTTCCATGCAGCCAAATGTTAATACGTTTGTTATACCCTCCTACGAATCGATGTGCTTTTTGTACATAACAATAGATAAACAATACCTTTGTCAACACCAAAACAAAATTTATTTTCAGAATGTGAATCTAATTACCAGGAATTGGCCTTAAATTTAAATGTCTGTAGAGGTAAGTTAAGTTAAAACTTTCAAAAAAAAAACGTTCAAAAGCAAAACAACTGGCTTTCTATCAATGCTTATATAAATATTGTATTGCCCAAATACTATGTGAACCCTGTATGATTCTACGGTTTTGCAATTTATAATCAACTATTGAATATTTATTATTGTAAAACAGGCGACGTTGAAAAGGACATATAGGGAAAAGCCACATTTCAAAAAGCACAATATTTTCGAAGACAAAAAGAGACAATGTTTCATTTAAAATCAAGAGTATAATTATCCTTCATACAGTTCGTTTGTTTGTAGGAAACGCGTCATATACATTTTTTTCTGTAACTTAAAGTTATTATTCGATATTAATATTATTATTAGAATATATTGTTGTTATATATTTGTTTTGATCAAAATTAAAAAAGGAAGTTAAAAAAAAAAAATCAGTATTTTTTATCAAGCAACGTGGCTAATGAAGACACAATCAATACTAATTTTATAATTGCTTCATTGTGTAATACAATTAATAAACCCAACTATATTGTGTTCTATTACAGAAAAAGAAAATGTCTACGAAAATGTCAGCTTGGAACCTTGAGAGCTACTACGGAGTTCTTTTTTATGTTTAGTGATGCTATTCTGTAGACTTATGTGAACATACAGTGCAATATACCCTATCTTAATTTAATCAAAACGTCCGAGAAATTAGATGACCACTTTCTCACCTTATCAAATATATCTCAAACAACAAAATACACTGACAGCTTGTGTAGAATTTTATTTTAGTCAAACGCTTCTGTGACAATTCTTGAGCAAACTTCTAAGAGAATAACTGCAACTAAAATACCTTTTTGATGGGATATAAGACAAAATAGAATAAGTTATAATAATAATAATAATAATAATAATAATAATAATAATAATAATAATAATAATAATAATAATAATAATAATAATAATAATAATCTCTTCGGGAATATCATTTGAAAGTCTGGTATTTTATAATTGACGTTTATGATATGGACGAAACATTTTTATTAATATCGACTATAATGTAAGCTGTTTTCACTACTCCAGTACTCTATGGAAAAAGGGTAAAGCAAAATAAAATAAGGTTGGTCAAAGAAAGAGAAAGATAATTTGTATGTGTAAAACTAGCATAAAATGCAGTTTAAACAATGTCGTCGCAACCTCCACGCAGCGAATTTTTGGCATAAATCCCGGCCATCACACGTGACGTCACAAAGCACGAGAGGTTGATAAGTATCACATGACAATTTAAAAGAAAGAACTTTTGTCAAAAGTTTCCTTTCACTATTATTTTAATTGGCTGTTATATTTTGTTAATATGAGGAATATATAAACTGGAGATACTTTATAATTAAGAAATAATTAGAACAATTACACAATACTATTAGAAATGTTCGTGGTGGCAGTTACATTGGCACTGTTCTTGTAAGGGGAAATAACCGATGCGTGGTTTATTGTAACCTCATACATTATAAGCCTTTAGTGGAAAGAGATATTTCCTGGGCTCAGCAACATCATTTGGCACCTTTGGTGGAAGGACATTTGCAGTGTAGTGACCTGGGACGTTTCCAGCTGGGCTGTAGTTGATCACAACATACCCCCCAATTGGCCAAAGCCGATGCCAATGCCGATCTCCTTGCAATCTTTCCAAACTATCTGTGTGAAATGTCCTGAAATTATTGATTTAACTTGTTTGTTTTGATATCCCAGGAACGATATTAACAATAGTAGGACTCGCCAGCGAAGCAACTCAGAGCAAGCTACCGACAGAGCTAGCCGAGACACTAGCTTAATGGTCAGGTGGCTCACACCGATAAACGCGATCGTCATTTAATAACCTGATTATTCAATGCGTTATGGATACCAGTACTGACAATGAAATCATCGCTTCTGTGCATTTAAAACAATATCACATTTGTAAACCCATAGCGCATAGGATTTTACTGGAGGAAATCTTTGTAATGAGCTAGCCGCAACAACACATAAACGTTGCGCGGCTGATCTCAATAAACCTGGTCAACTTTACATGGGATTAGTATGAAATAATGTTTGAAACTGATATCATACAACTAGTCGCAAGGTTCTGATAAAAATGGGAGGAAAAGTTCTTCATGTAATTTTTAGATTTTGCGATCTCTTATATAAAATAATGATAACCAATAATGTGTGACTGTTTTGCAAGATTCCTTTTCGTGCCTGTAAATTAAAAAAAAAAAAAACATTAGAAATCTCTTCCTTAACTCAACTTCTTCAATGAGAACTAAAACCGAAAACGTGTAAGAATATTTAAAAAAAAAAACTCACCAAAGTTATGGAAGTTTTGCATGTCCGGTTCTTTGTTATAATAAGAATGGTTTCGAAAAAAATCTTCCTTCTCTTTGTAAAGTTGGTTGACATATTCTCTACCTGTCAGTTAAAAATAGTATAATATTTTCAAACTCTTGTCAAAAATTGTAACTGTATGACGAGACCAAGAACATTTACTTCACTCAAAGTATTTTTTAAGTTTCTACTGTAGATGTCTATAATAGTTATTTGCATGTATAATGACACAAGGGTTGGATGGGGGCGTAAGCGAACTTAATAATACACGAAACTTGTAAACTTTAAAATAATAATACAAAGTTAATTGTAAAATTAATGACAAAGCAGCATTTAAAATATATACGAGAATTGTTCGCCAAAAAGTGCTACAATTTCTTTTTGACTGCAAATTTCAGATGCAGTGCATTTACATAATTTATAGTTATTTATGCATGACATATATCACGAGGAAATTCCAGTCTCTATTGTCGACGTCACTCGGCGTTATCCGGTCTAATTTTGAATTAATTATGTACAATTTTATATGGCTTTATATCCTTTCCGCGCCAGACCCTGTTTTGCGGATGTACGTCCGTAACGTATTTAAACGTGACAAAATTTTGACTTCCCAAAACCCGACCCTGTTTTACGGGAAGACGCCCGAAACGTATTTAAACGTGTGCTTTTTTCACGATTTTAAAAACCATAACGTAAATGCGCGTAAATTTTATTTTAATGCCCGTTGAAAAGTGTATGTTTGAATAAAGCATATACGCTTTTGTCCGTTACCGGTCTTCTACCTTTTAAAGAAATTCGGAATTTTCAACATGGTAAGTGTAAAACAGGTTATCTAACTTTACGGTCTTTCTTCTGTAAAAAAGGTGGAAAAATGCATATCAAGAATAGTGCGTTAAAATCCGTAATTTCAACGCTCTATTACGTCATTGGTGAAAAATTTGGTTTATCGCAGGAAGACTGTAACGTAAAATTCCGTAAATTAATTAATCTAATTAACAGTAATTAATTTTTATACCATTGCAAAAAATGTCATTTTTAAGTAATAACTAGGTAGACATAGGATTTTGTTTTAAAATAATGAATAACTGTTTTGGAGCAACTTTTTTATTTTGACAATGAAAGATGAAGAAACAGCAACACATGTAATTAGATTTTTTTTTCTTAAAATTGAACTTTTTAAAATTACTAATTTTCTTATCAGATTATCTAGGTCAAATGTATTTAATTTCTTACTAAATTATATTTAACTGAATACATTTTTAAAAAGGAAAATACACAAATTCCCTTTTTTATGGCCATTTTTAGAGGAATGAACCATGAAAAAGGCTAGTTAAAGTTCAACATTTGAAAAAAAATAAAGAAAAAACAATGACTAATTTAAAAATATTTATTTTAAGCTAATAAATTTATTACAAAAATAACAGGCATTATATCAAAATATAAATAAATTTATACAATATTTACATGGTTATAAATTATGTTGGATACACATCGCATAATTCAAATAACAATATGTTAGGCCGGCCAAACAAAGCAATTTAAATAAGGGCTTATAAGCAATGAAACCTGTTCGGCCAGCCTAACAGAGTAATAAGTGTTGAGCAATGTGTTAGGCTGGCCAAACAAACCACAATTAATTCAGAGTGTTTGGTTTTCAATTTTTTCAGTTGGGCAAGTTTGCATTGTAAAAAGAGGGCACGTTTGCATTGTGAAAAGATATGAAAACTTGTTTGGCCAGCCAAACACTGTAATGAATAGTGAGAAGTGTGTTAGGCTGGCCTTACAAACCACAATAAATCAGAGTGTTTGGCTTATTAAACTTATGATCCCTGTTAGATAAATCTGCACTGTCAAGGATATGAAAATTGTTTGGCCGGCCTAACACAGTTACTGTAATTATAGATACTGAGCAAAGTGTTAGGCTGGCCAAACAGTCTCACAATAAATGCTGAGCAGGCCAAACCGCAAACGAGTAAAGAGCTTATTTCATACATAAAACATTACGTTAGGCCGGCCTAACATGCAAGTAAAAGTTAAATAATAATGATAAGAATGTGATCTGCTTTGATGGAATGTTTAAATTTTTGCGTTCACATCTTTCAAAGATTTGCACTGAAAGAATTTGAAAATGTTAGGCTGGCCTAACACAACATGTAAAAGTGTAAAATAAAACGTTTGGCTGGCCTAACGAAAATACTTGTACAAGTTAAAAGCAAGACGACCAGCTTCTTGAAAAATGTTGTGTAGCGCCAAGTGTTAGTCCAGCCAAACACTTCAACAAGTAAAAGAGTACAATAAAAAGGTTTGGGTGGCCTAACAAAGATGTACAAGTTAAAGGCAAGACGACCTGCTTCTTGAAAAATGTTGTGTAGGGCTGTTAGTCCAGCTAAACACTTCAACAAGAAAAAAAGTGCACTAAAACGTTTGGCTGGCCTAACATAGATGTACAAGTAAAAAGCAAGACGACCAGCTTCTTGGAAAATGTTTTGTAGCGCAAAGTGTTAGTCCAGCCAAACACTTAAACAAGTAAAAGAGTACAATAAAACGTTTGGCTGGCCTAACACAGATGTACAAGTAAAAAGCAAGACGACAAGCTTCTTGGAAAACGTTGTGTAGCGCCAAGTGTTAGTCCAGCCGACTGCTGCAACAAGTAATATCGTAAAACGTTTGGCTGGCCTAACACAGATGTACTAGTTAAAAGCAGTATACGTACAGTCGATGGAACTGATTTCTTGTGTAGAGCCCAGTGTTAGCCTGGCCAAACACATCAACAATTTAAAAAGCTTATAATAAAATATTTGGCTGGATTAACATGATGTTACCAGTTACTGGTAAGACGACCAGTTTTTAGGAAAATGTTTTCTTTGAGCCAAGTGTTAGTCCGGCCAAACACTACAAGTACGAGTAAAATAAAACGTTTGGCTGGCCTAACAAAGATGTACCATTTAATGGTAAGATGACCAGTTTCTTGGAAAATGTTGTGTTTGTGCCAAGTGTTAGGCTGGCCAAACTTTTCAACAAGTAAAGTGTACAATAAAACATTTGGCTGGCCTAAACTTGTCATCAACTTGAATAAAAAATAAGAAGCAATTGCCGACGGTAAGTTAATTATTTAACTTTTTCATCATTACGAGATTCAATCAGAGAGAGATAGAGAGAGAGAAAGAGAGAAAATTTTAACATTTGACATGTGAAGCTAACGATTAATGTAATGTTTGAGCTGAGCAAAGTGACTGGCCAGCTGAGCAGAATTTCCATGACTTTACAATACACTATTTACATCATACACAACACAAACAAGCAAATCTGTGAATAGGCCAGTTTGTAATAGACACATTTTAACATTTTAAGTGCACTACAGAATGTTTATCTGCAAAATCCCTGTAGTCAAAACCTGATGTCAAAAACAAGTATTGAATTATCAATATAGATACATCAGCTTATCATTAAAAATGTGTTAACTAAGGTGATTCAAGCCTAGGAGTAAATGGTAATGAATAAATGGATCCTAATGGAAGGAAGTTAATAAAACTGATCTGATACAAAGTTGAAGGTAGAAAATGGAACAACTGGTTTTTATATTTTCTTAGAAGTGCAAGTTAATGCAGTAAATGTGTCTGATACAGACAGTTTAATAATTTTGTTGCTGAAAAAAGAAAGAAAATCTCTCGAGCCTTTACCAACGAAATAATTCTAAAAGCACATAAAAAACTTTTAAAATCTTATTCGCAAAAACAGTGTTCCCTCATTATTTAATCCAATTTATGAAAACTGCAATATACTTTAAAATTTAACATTAATCTAGATATATATTTTGTTATTTATAAAATTTAGGCAGACTGGCAAACCTGCATGATAAATGAAAATATATAAAACAAATAAAACTTACATTCAACCCTTATCTACATAGACGAGAATTTTATCACATGGCAAGTGTAGACCCAGATCAGCCAGCTCACTGGTGCTTGTTGTCTCAGGTTCTACACTGCTTGCTTTCAAATTCATTTGTTTTTTATTTTCAAGAAAGGACCATTATTGATCCAGATCCAATCATATGAACCTTCAGTCTGATCTGGATCTACACAGGCACCCTTGTGACAAATGGTCATAGATTATGTATACAACAATGTACAAGCAATTATGAAACATCCAGAAACAACAAGGATATATTGTAACAAGCTTAAGCTATGAATTAAATGATTGAATAATGATACAGAAATTTTGAACCATGGACTGACCCTATATTTCTCCTATCTTGGCGAAACGAAAAGCAAATAGGAGGCATATCAAGAGTGAGTGAGATAATGATATGATAGTTTTATAGTTTCTACAGAAATACCTTCAAAATGAAAGGAAGAATTTAGAAAGTTTCAAATCATGTTTGAATATGTCAACAAAGCAAAAAAACACTGAAGATATAGCAAGACTCATCACAACAGGAAAGTGACCATTGTAAAACAAATTCATACTTAAATACACTTGAATTCATTAAAATCTTGAAGCATATAGCTTTGTTTAAATTATACCAAACATGATGCAATGTATCTTATGTATCTTCACAACAATTAAAAATCAAAATCAATGGCTGTCACATATATTTAGATTGAATAGTTTTCCCAAATGGATACAATAACATAAAGTTGGAACATAATATATACTTCCTTCACTTATATGTTACAATTCAAAAATGTCAGGTAATCAAACACTTACGGTATAGCAAAACTAAATCTTATTGCATATAAGGTTGTTTTAACTGATTCCTAACATGTTACAATATATCCTTGTTCAGAAGTGTCAACAATACAAACAAACATTTACAATATAGCTACATGTAGACTATTTTATCACAATAGAAGAGACGACTAGGAAAACAAATTCTTACTTCAATACTACCTAATTCAATAAAACAATTAAGCATGTAACTCATGTTTTAAATTATTTCTAACATGTTATAATATATGTAATGTGTCATATTCACAACTTGTTAAAAATAAAAAACAATCGCTATCACATACTTTTAATGTTTTTTATAAAATAGTTAGCTTGAATGCATAAAATGACATAAATTATGAGCACATATAATATAAGTATCTCAAAATATGTGTTTTAATTCATGTTCATAAAATAACATAAATTATGAGCATATGTAATACAAGTACCTTAAAATATGTGTTCCAATTCATGTTTTAAAGTGTCACAATATAAACAAGCACTTATGATATAGCAAGACTATTTTATCACAATAGAAAAGACCACTTGAAAAACAATTAATGCATAAATGAAAACTATCAAATTAAACTAGATTGGAAGATGGGTGTTCAGTTGAACACTTGTGTCGCCCTCTGGTGCTATGTCAGAATAAAAATTCAAGTACAAAAAGAGGCATAACTCCATCATCATGAGCGTGTTGTCATAAGCAATATAATTTGGAAGTTTGATGTAAAAATATTAAGAAATGATTAAGTTATAGCCAACGTTTAGTTTTCGTGTAAAAATCCAAGTACAAAAAGGGGCATTACTCCATCAAATGTAACCTTGACCTTGAGAATTTTGCATCATCTCAAGCGTTTTGACATTAGCAATACAATTTAAAAGTTTGATGAAAAATTATTAAGAAATGACAAAATTATAGCTAACGTTAAGTTTTCGTGTAAAAATACAAGTCCAAAAAGGGGCATAACTCCATCAAATGTGACCTTGAGAATTTTGCATCATCTCGAGCGAGTGTCATAAGCAATATAATTTGAAAGTTTGATAAAGAAATATTAAGAAATGGCAAAGTTATAGCCAACGTTAAGTTTTTGCGACAGACAGATGGACAAACAAAGCGGTCCCTATGTATCGCCATTTCTTCAAAAGGACGACACAATAAAATCTTAAAGCATATAAATCATGTTTTCATTTATTCCTAACATGTTACAAAATATCTAAATTAATGTATCTTCACAACATGTTAAAAATAAAAAACAATGACAATCACATACCTTTAGATTTTCATAAAGTAGTGAGCTTGAATGAAATCAACAACAGTAAATAAGAACACATACAATACTAAAAATAATATGTTTTAAATTACGTTTGAGCAAAATTTAAAACTTGAAGCCACTTGAATGCAGATAGGTTTAGTTTCTGTTTCCTCTCAGTTCCCCTCCAGTGACTTTTCTTCTTTTATTGTCCTCCAAGAAAACCACATGGTACACTAAAGCAAAAGAGAATTAGATATTCAGACTATTGTAAAACACCTCAAGTTTAATCATTCTAAAACAACAAATTTCTGTCCACTCAAGAAAGAATTATGTTCACAAAATATCAGTGAAGTTTAAAACCCATCTCTTTCACACATTGAGAAATATGATATTTAGAGCATTAAATCTTTAAATAATATTTTCAGATATTATATCCTTCATTATGAGGTCTCACTCATCAGTTAGGTATTAAAAATGAGAGCTGGTATATCTAAATAAAAAAACAAACTGTACTAAGCAGAGCACACATACAAGTAACAGCCTACCACAATAATCAATTACTGAGGTATCTTTGAATTTCAATGATGAAATTTTAAGCAGAAGCCACAACTGATGTATTTGAGTGGACTTTAATGAGCCCACATGTATTTATCTCGAGGTTCTATGTATTTTTCTATTAACATGTTTTATAACCATTTTTATTTTTCTCCGGTTAAAATTCACACTCTCAGACCTGGTGCGAAATACCTGATATTTCTCCTGAAGATATTAAATCTGCTTGAAATGAAATTATACTATATACCGTACGATTCTTGATTGGGTGATTTCATGTAAAAGTGATCATATCAACTGAAAATTTGATACTTGGGGTCATAATTAATGGCAATTAAATATGAGTCATTTCTAATTGTTTACTCTCAGGGCCATTGTATGTAATATTACTACAAATTAGCTCTGATTCTCCACAATAACTTACATGCTTCAACTTTCTGGACTTTGGCATCATAGTAGTTGTTGTCGGACCACTTTGCCTGAACAATGTCACCGGCATTCCACTACAAATAAAGCATTTCATTATATATATCCACTTTTTCATATTAAACTAAATCACATCTCCTACTATGACTTTTTGTGTAACAAATGATATATTTACCAGTCAATGGACGGGTATACTTCCCACAAGCCTCATATCAATGATATTTTGAGGAACCAGGAAAATACCAATAAATCTGTTTCAGAGACAGGCAATAGTAATTTAAAAAAACAAAAGCAAAGGAAAAGCTGAATTATTGCTACAAAAAGTAAACTGAACTTTTGAGTTATGTCCATTTTATATAACTTTATTATGAAACTAAATGTTGCTGATAAAATTGAAAGTCTTTGACCTATTGACTAAATAATTGGAAGCCAACTGCATTCAAAATCACCTGTCTTAAACAATCAGTTTGAACATGTCCTAAACCTACATTGTGTTCTACTTTTTTACCTGTCTTAAACAGCCATCTGTATTAAGCAGCCACATTTTGTCAAATATCTGATTGATCCCAATTATAGACTGCTGATTTAATGAATATATTACACACGTTTCTTAATGTACTGTGTGTAAACATATATAGGATATGACACACACCTTTATCAGGTCCTCAGTTGTTGAAGGTTTACCCTGATTCTGCGCCATCTGTTGATGTTGATCTGAAAAAAGATCAGCAGTTAATGTAAAAATAGTTCTTTCAAGTTAATCATTTACTCCATAGATAAGACATATGTAAAAAGTTTAGATCCAGATCAGCAGGCACATCAATGCCATCTGATCAGGACTTCTACTCATTTTGCTTTTAAATGTTTAAGGATTTATTTACCAAAAGGCAAACAACACCAATCCAGATCTACACTGATCACAGGTTTTGTCACATAAAATAAAACCTGTATATTTATAGCGAGGAAAGGTTAAGTGTTTCAAATTCCAAAAATGTGCATTGATTAGCGACAAACTTTCAAAACCTCTTTTGTAAAATCTTATCCCATAAAATATGGAACCTATTGACATTACAACCAATAGACTTCTAGTAACACCTGTAATCTGGGGTATCAGTTTTTATTTTCAAACTTTCAGAAACTCCTTCCCATGTAAAATTCTTTGATCTACACAAGTGTAGCATCATTCATTACTAATAGGGTAAATAGGTTGACAAGAAGTTTCAATTGCATAGTTGCACATATTTAACAATAATTACATAAATTTTTTATTAAGGTAGTCTAACTGTAATGATTTCCCGCGCTTTTTTCTCGAATGTCGGGAATACTCGGTTAACTGTCACTAACAGTCGACAATAATCGATGCCGCTTCGGTTACTATCGGCTCTGACGAGTAGCGTCGGAAGCCACCGAAAGCGAGCCGATGTTTGACGACGTCGCAAATTTATGCGCGGGAAAGCATTACAGTTAGACTACCTTAAATTACTTTCCACTCATCACATCCGGAGATATTTCATTCTTAACTCAATACTCCATAAATCTGGGTTTAATAGTATGTATGACCAGCGTAGATCCAGATTAGCTAGCAGATCTGATTTCTAATCTTCACTTCCACTGGTAGCTTCTTGAATCTTGGTCAGAATTTTATATAACATTATAAATCATAACAGCAAACAGTGTAGATCAAAATCAGACAGCAAATATGTGATGGTTGATCAGGAGCTCAACACTGTGCTCACTTTTGTATTGACATTTCTATGGAGCAAAACTACAAATACACTAAGCCAATCGGGTTACTACAAATTTCTAGTGATTCTGCCTACCAATGATCTGTTGGCTTTTAAACCATGTTGGTACATGTATCATTTCTCACCAACACGTTATTTTAAAGCAAATCTAAAAATAAAATTTTATTTGGTAACCTTACCACGAAGACTTTCTAATTCTTTTTTTAGCTGTTCTTTCTCTTCTTGTAGAGACATAACCATTTCCTAAAAATAAATATATAAGTATAGATGACAAGATACACTGAAATAATTAAACAAGTTATCTTATTCAATATGAAACAAGGCTTTTGACAAGTTTTTTATTGATTAAATGACATGTTTACTAAAAATATGTTCTGATTTCTGATAACCCAGATGAAAAGTGATTCGCATATGCTATATAACTAGTTACATAGCAAAAATATAAAAGCTTGTGAGGTCGGTTCACCCTAGAACCTGGTTTAAACACCCAATAGCAATTTGATTTGCCACTGACCGTTCCAAGGCAGTAACCCCTCTGGTTCTCATTTTTGTTTATTGTTAGTGGTGTCTTTTTTGAAACTGATCATTTTATTAACCATGCTCTCTCCCTCTCTCTTCTTCTTAACTGTGTGGGTAGGCTGTTTTTTTTCTGAATGTGGCGATTCCTGATGTGCACATTTCACCTTTTGTTATTTCACTCCCACAATGGCAGGTTTGTGATAAAAGTGGAAAAATAAATTTTGGAAAAATCTTTGTATCTACAGTCAAAGCTGTCTTAAGCAGCCACACAAGGGAGTGACAAAAGGTGGCTGCTATACACAGGTGGCTGTTAAACTGCTGAAGACAGGTGAAAAAGAGAACAAAATGTCAGTTTACAACATATTCAACAAACTGGCTGTTTCAGACACATAGTTGCTATTTGCAGGTGGCTGATACAGCAGGTTTATCTGTAATCAATTGGACAAATAGGAGAATAATGCAGGCTCGGTTAGAGAGAGCTTGTTCTGTTTAAGGAAATACCTTTAATCTGGTAAGTTCCCCATCATTGGACTCGACTGACAGGTTCTCGTCACTGCTGCTGTCTTCTCTAGTTCGTTTCTTCTTCCTTACAAGGCCCTGTTCAATATACTCTCCACTGAAGGAAACAGAATCAGTTTTTATAAACATTTTTATATAGTTTTGAAAGTCATCATTAGAAAAAAATGAATATTTTTTAACAATTACCTGCAGTAAACCTGACAAACATAACCACTGTGACAACAAAATCCAAAATTCTATTAAACTTTAGGTAAACATATTTTAGAAAATGTGAAATTTAAGAACCCTGGTAAATGCCATTTTAACAAAATTCACAAAATTAAATGAAATTGAAATTACATGCTTTTAAAATATACCGGTAAATCGCATGTAGCATCTACAACGATACAAGTTTCAGTCAAGATTTAGTCAATTTAATAAAATATTTCCTTATTTTAACACGTAGAAACCACACAAATATTGCACTGCTTTAGCAAAAACTCTGGAAAATAAAAGTTCCACAAAATCTCAGATCTAAAATCTGGCTTAAACTATCAGCAGCAAGATTAATATATTTTGTAGTAAAGCCATGGTTCTCCAAGATCAAAAATAAAATTTGTCACATAAATTTCTTTTTTCTCCATCTCTTTGATTGTTGTGTCAAGCTATACATTTAAGTTAAAGTAGTAGAGTAACAATCCATACATACACTTTTTTCTGAAAAGCTTGTTGGCCTTCACTGAGAAGAGTATCCAGGCAGACATGGTACATCTCTTCATTATCAATTCTTAGCATGTTCTTGAAGAACTTATCAGTAACTTCTTTTCTGGCATTGGCCTGTACCACCTTCACAAATACATCATCGGATACCTTCGCCATCTGCAGATGATGGTTAAGGTTGCTCTGCAGCTTTCTCCTGTTCTGTAAATAGAAAAAAGAAATAATACTGTATATAGAAAATAACAAATCACTTCTCAATAAAGTAAGTTTTACGATAATAATACACTTACAATCTCAAACATCATTGTACTAGTACTCTTCTTGGTTTGACTGTTTTTAAGCTTAATCTTATATAGAGAGCTTAAACGTATTCTGGTGTACAACTCTAAAATGCCTTTGAACTGTTTATATTTGCAAGTACTGACTTTAAAGTATGATATTTGTTAAAAATGACTCCAGGTAACATACCTCTGCCCGGAATATTATGCAAAGCATGTCTTTCCACTGTGTAACTTCTTGTCCCGACATGCTCTTACTTGGTCGAAGGTCCCTCATCAGTTTCACTTTGTCAACAAATGTTAGCTTCTTTGTCTTCTCCTCAAGAATGACATTATGTTGTAATCCAATGGCCAATGCCTCAGTTGGGGGAAGGGGCTTGTAGAGGTTAACTTTTACAATTGGCGACAGTAACGCACCCTTTTCATTTAACGACTGGAGGGCCAAACGGGAATGGTTACCCCCCAGAACCTCAATTCCAGTTGTTCCTGGCACAGTCAAGTCCTTGCCTCTTAGGTCTTCTGTAGCCATTCCAACTAGGAGAACTATCTGTCCCATGTTATGCTTGAGGTAGCTTTCCTCAAGCTTACCCACATGACCAAAGTCCACGTCTCTGGCTGCCCGACTGCTGTGTGGTGCAATTAGGTTCATGAGGTGGACATCTACAGTGCCTGAAAATAGATATGCCATGAAGATGTTAATCATAATATAAAATTAATACATCTAATAAAAAGTCTTAAATTAAGTATTTTTTTCCTGTCAGAGTCCCATTCGAATTTCATGTGCATCAAATCATCTATACCTTTATGATATACAACAATTATTGTTCATAAATAAAAATTTCTCAAAGTACAGCATAACATAAGCCTGGAAGTGGAACATATGTTATCACAGCTTAGAAATGCAATGACCTTTAAACCTTAACTCCATATAAACAGGTTTTATTCCACATTTTAATCCAGATCAGCTCGTTTATTATACTGCAAAGATATCTGCTTGAATTTGATTGGATAATTTGCCATTGATGTATGTCCGTTACAGATCGGCAGTGGATATGAACACATGTGCCTTATTTTCCTCTCTGGCCTCTCATCTTTTGTTGTCGTTTGCCATTTTGTTTTGATTTTCCGTAAAAATGCTTTATTTGATTCAAAGCAGATATTTTAAATTATTAAACGGCATGTTTACTAAAATTGTTACAGAAAATATTTGTGTTATTTTTTTAACGCTGGAAACGACCAGATTCCTCTCAGATTTTGTAAATAAATATCAAATCGATAGTTCCTCCAATGTCTTTAGAAGTGACGTCATGCAGGTAAATTAATGATGTCAGGCATGTAATTAATGAGGTTCTCAGAGGAGAATTAAGCCATTCGGCATTAAATAAGTGAAATAAATAAAAAAAATCGAAATTTTCTAATTATTTTAGTCTGAAAAAGTCTTTGCAATATAATAAAACAATTATTTGGTTCCTTGAAAGAGTATGTGCGGATATATTGCCGGCCTGGGTGTCATATTACCGGTATCCCTTGCCTGTGGCTTGGGTAATATGACACCCAGACTGGCAATATATCCTCACATTCCCTGTCAAGAAACCAAATAACTATAAAATATCCATCAAATCTAACCTGAATCTAGACTGGTGGCACTTTGTCAGACACAACATAATGAATCTCATGCAAACAATGAGATCCAGATCGGATGGCACTTATATGCTGGCTATACTGTATCTACACTGTTTGCTCACACAATAAAGGCATAATAAATGTGGAGTAAGAAGGGTTATTGAAAGCTTGACTTTCAGAAATAAATGACTAAAAGTGCATTATTAATTAACTAAAATAATATTGACACAATATGGACAATTCATTCCACCTTATATGGCTTATACCCAAATCATATGAAACCTCAACTTAGTCAATATGAGATAACCTGGGCCAATACAGGTTTTACTCTGCCAATATGAAATCACATGTTAAACAACCCAATTATATTCCATACCCAAATGAAAACCATCAAATACCAATTTTATTCTTAATTAAATAACATGCAAGTAAGGACATGATTGTGTATGATCAAACTAGACTCTCTTAAAGACAGTGTAGTTTTTCCATTATACACTTTATATTTTATTTTAATTAGTTCTTACCAATGAAATTGTCCCGGAGCACTTGGTCAACAACTCCATGGGCTGTAATCTTTGCTGGCTGCTTCAAACTCTGTTTTTCTGCACCTAAAATCAAAAGACCCTTAGTTAATACTAAATCCATAGTTACTTGTTACACTAAAAAACAAAAGCCATTTATAAAGCTTAGTCACAAGATTATTTTCTATTACCGGTATAAGCTGATTGATTTCAATGGGATTAATTTTCTGTATCTTATTTTTTAATGATCAAGCACATTAATTGGTCTGCCAAGTATCACACCTTTATCTTGACTTTGTGCCAAAGTATTTTGGCCAGCTGTTGCTGGAGATTTCTCCAAGAGGTTCTCTAAGATATTTCTACAGATTCATTTGGAAAATGAGTGTCATCTTAACAGTACCGACAACTCACTTTGATGAAATTTTCAGCTGCTATGATATGCAGTACTGAAAACAAGACTTCTCACACTTTAGATAACTTAGATTCCTTCTATCACCAACAGTCTTTTAACGCTGACAATGCTTTAAGGTAGATGGACACGTTGGTGACTATAGTAGGGCGAAAGTGGACTATCTCTTAGATTTTAATGAAATTTAAATACCAAAGATAGTTCAAATCATTCACTTTTTGGAAATTATATTTATGATGTCAGTTTATAGCATTCAGAGGATAAGCACCACCTGGCGGTCACTATTTTTTATGTGATTTTTGCCGTTAATGGCTGGTAAAAAAATCTAAAAAGAATTTTTCTTGTTGTTTTATGTACATAACAACAATAAAATATAAATCTTACAGAATAATTATAATAGAAATGGATAATCTTGCTTTGTGTTTGTTTAATTTGATCTGAATGACACTGAGTACCTTGATTTTGCACGTCAAAATAAGTTTAATAACGACGATTTCGGCAATTTAACGCACTATAACTTTTTTTAAATGGACGTTGACATATAATGATATAGTTTTTTTAACATAATTATGTAATGCTGAAATATTTCTGAAGAAAATAGGTAAACAAGAGGGCCATGATGGCCCTTATATCGCTCACCCGAGTACAAAAGTACTCTCAGCTTGTGGTTTCAGACAAGAAGATTTTAAAGTTTTTCCTGTATCAGTCTATATAAAATGAAGTGAACCCTGGGGTGGGGCCAATTTTGACCCCAGGGAAATCATTTGAACAATCTTTGAAGAGTTCCACTAGAGGGTGCTAAATGCAAAATATCTAAGCTCTAGGCCTTGTGATTTCAGACAAGAAGAATTTTAAAGTTTTTCCTATATAAGTCTATGTAAAATGAAGTGACCCCTGGGGTGGAGCCAATTTAGACCCCAGGGAAATAATTTGAACAATCTTTGTAAAGTTCCACTAGAGGATGCTAAATGCCAAATATCTAAGCTCTAGGCCTTGAGGTTTCAGACAAGAAGATTTTTAAAGTTTTTCCTATATAAGTCTATGTAAAATGAAGTGACCCCTGGGGGGCCAATTTAGACCCCAGGGAAATAATTTGAACAATCTTTGTAGAGCTCCACTAGAGGATGCTAAATGCCAAATATCTAAGCTCTAGGCCTTGTGGTTTCAGACAAGAAGATTTGTAAAGTTTTTCCTTTCGGTTGCCATAGCAACCAGAGTTTTGCATGGAATTGATTTCTTTGAAAAATTTTGGAAGAGCTTCATGCAAGGAACATCCGTGGCAAGTTTCATCAAAATTGGCCAAGCGGTTTCAGAGAAAAAGTCGATTGAAGCAATTGTTGACGACGGACGACGGACATCAGGCGGTCATAAAAGCTCACCTTGTCACTACGTGACAGGTGAGCTGAAAACCAAAAGGGTCATCCCGGCCGTTTTTTTTTGCAATTTTTGATTGAAATAAAGAAACTGATGTATATTTTTTCGGTAACGTCGCTTGAGAATTTGGTATATCAAATTAAAACATGAAAAAAACTCATACATCATGGTATGTTGTGATTCTTTCTTTTTATTAAAGTATAGTGCGATTATATTAACCTGCCCATTTTGCATACATTATTCGGTGGATGGTTGTGATATTTTTACCTTTATCACCAAAGCGTGAAAGTCGTCATTACCTCAACGGGAAATCCATTACTAATAAAGTATATAGGTGTCTTCTTTTCGCTAGGCATGTATATAGGCGGAATGGCTCAGTGGTAAAGTGCAGCATTCACACGCTAAAGGTATGTGGTTCGAGTAATGCTAGAGCCAATTTTGTTTTATACTTTTTTAAGTTTAAGCGTTTATTTACATCAAGTTTCTCGTTTTTGTTATTTTCCACGTGGAAACCGTTGTTAATTTCTACATGTATGGCAGATGATCATTAAGGACTATGTAGTTTACACAACGTGTATACGTTTTAAAATGGCGGAACAATAAAAAGTCCATAAAAATAAATCAATAAAGCCCCCAAAAACCATAATATTTAAAAAAATGCACAAATAAACAATAAACATCTACAATATAAAACGCCACAAAAAATATCATAGGTCCAAGTACGACTCGAACCCGCGCCAAGCGGCAAACAAAAAAATGTTGTTTGGTATTTTCTGCCTTCCTAACAACTGCGCTATAGACGCACATGGAAGTGAACGCAGTTTTAAACATATACATACAAATGCAAAAGACCAGTCCAAAATAGCAAGGATATCCCCGTCTCAAAATAGCACGTTCAACCACTGTGTAATGTATGCATAACGGGCAGGTTAATATAATTGCACTATAGCAGTGTAAAATGAAATTTAACACTTTTATAAAAACCTATATTTTATTACATAAGAAATTAAGAATGCTTTCGCTTGACTTGGAACACAATTATGCGGCATAAAAAATAATCTCCGTATAGTTTTTATAACGAAAATTGGTGATCCTGCGATAATGGATAAGGATGATAGACTTCTTAAGAAATTAACAGACTATCAAATGTACAGGACCTCTTTCAACATGAGTAAGTTCAATATATATCGGAAGATAAAAACATATAGGGTACTCACAAATCTTGTCCCACTTCTTGATGAATTCTGTTCTTGACACGGTCTCTGCACCCACAAACTCACTACTCAATGCAGATGCTTCTGCCTGGAAATCTGCCAACTGCAACTCAAGTTCCTGGCCGTCTGACTTCAATATAACCTGAAATATGTTTATTTCCCTATAATATTTATATATTTTACCCTTAAGGGTAAAAGCATTCAAGTAAATAATACACTGACAATTTTTTTTACATTTAAAAAACACTCAAAGAGGCAGCTAAACAATTAATTCACTTAAATCCACAGGGGCTTTGAAGACGGACCTTGTGTCTCCAAACATTTTATAAACTGCCCCCCCCCCCTCCAATCCTTTTTAGTTTTTAACCTTCTCTGGCTTATAAAGTCAAGACACGAGAACTAATGGTCTTTGATAATAAATTTGGTGTGGATTATACTGACAATGGTTACAATCTATCAAAATAAACCAAAAACAATGTCTTTATCTGGTGGACCCTAAGTAGACCCTCAAATAATGATATATATATTTGGGCTGGCAGTGTCTGTCATCTCATGGTTGATGATTCATATATTTAATGCCATATTTGTTAATATTAAAACACAAGTGTTTATTTATAATCATAATGAATGATTTAAACAGAATGTTGATTTGGGGAGGGAAACTATTACACTGACAGTGTTTGCTTGATGAGGTGACTGTTTTTTATCGAATCGAAAACTCAGGCATTATTTGAAACTAGATCAGGCATGTACCATTGAGGCGCAGGGATTTGTATCTTTCTAGGGATTTTTCTAGCGCGGAATCGAAGGGCACCCCGCCCTGCCCCTTTTAATCTCTGCCCTTTTGCCCGAACGAAGCTAGCAAACCACGCCCACCTGTCTTAATAATGCCCATCAATTATTGCAATCATAGTTGTCAATCACTTCTTTAATTTTCGTCATGTGCCCATCTGACACATTTTCGCTTAACAGAACACAGTTTTAAATGATTGTACCATGCCATACTAACACCGTTCCTCAAACAGATTGCATCCAACGTACAATTGTAGTGCGATAAGTGATTGGGAATAAACAAGGGAATACACAATCATAAGAATGATTGATGACAGCTTAGACCATAACTCGAAAATACTATCACGGTAAAATGTATAACGTTAATCTAACTTTGCAACAAGGTTGGTAAAAAACAGCATCCCTTGATACATGAAGCATGATTTATAATGCTCGGGAAAATGATCTGAAGATGTCATCACATTAGAAATGAATGCAATACTACTTATTACTATATAATAAACACATATATCTCCAGTAAAATATGTAGTTATCTTCCTTGTTTTCAGAGAAAACTAAGTTGTTCAATGATACATGTATATTCAAGTTAAGTGTTGATTGAATGAGAGCTCCTATTAAACGAATAAAGCAGTTAACCCTTTCCTTGATATATACGCATTTTTACGCATATGCGACCAGTGTAGATCCAGATCAGCTGGCATATCTGTGCCATCTGATCAGGATCTGCACTGGTTGCATTTTGGTCAGAAATAACCTAATGAATCAAAAAGCGAACAGTTAAGATCCCGTTTAGACGGCAGGGATGTGCCGTCTGATCTAGATCTAAACTGTTCATCCTAGCAATAAAGGTGTATCTTACAGGAAAGGGTTGTAACAGTGGGCGTTTTTCTTCAATCGTTCAATGCAAACGACGAATTAAACTTATACCGTACGCATTATTATTGAATCTTAAGTAATGTACATGTATTTGAAGTAACATTGATGAAGACACTGAGGTATATACAAATAAATACTAATGTTGAGGTCGATAAATTGCGGACCTGGGTAGTGTGATATCGACTGAGGACGAATATCACACTACCCAGGTCTGCAAAACTACATATCCACCTCAACATTAGTACATGTATGTATTTACTTGTTATATCATATACCCTATGAATAAAACACATTCTGATGATGATGATGATGATAGCAAAGGTAGTTATTAATTCCCGGGGTAATTATCATTTTTTTCGGACTTAGGAGTACGGAGCTCTCGACCAATCAGAATGCTTTAAATTCATAGGGTATATGATATAAACTTGTATGCCACCGTCAAGAATACCTGGAATCTAGATCATTACAGGGAGATGTGCAGGATTAATGAATGGAACAATCAGATTTGCAAAAGGGTTATTAATCAGTTGAAAATCATTATTTGAAGATCTAAAATTGATATACACCTGAAATATTTCAAACCAATATTTTATAAAAAAGATATATAAATGGTGTTTACTATCCTATGAGACGCCCATAGGTTAGCTATTTTTGTATTTCCCGTGTATAACTTCGGTGGTTTATGGGATTGTCACGTGATCACTTCAACCACAATTGACGTTGCCGTTTGTTTTAAAATGCCTGGGCCACCATGAATAGTAAGCTCAGCGAGGAGCTAAATGTAGAATGATCGCTAATATAGAATGTATTTTTGTATAGGGATTTCTTCAGCAGATTGTTTTTAGGTCTGGTTAAATGGTAAAATTAACCGAAAATATGCCCTGCCTGTGAGCATTCAGCAAACTGTGCCCCCTGCCCTTTTTGAGCTCTAGAATAATCCCTACTTTCACATGCGCATGTAATTATAGCACTATTAGCGTTCACAGCACTTATGTATTTTTAAGTATTTGTCGATTGCTTGGTTAAGCTTTCCTTGATATAAATGCATTTTTATGCATATGCGACCAGTGTAGATCCAGATCAGCTGGCACATTCGTACCATCTGATCAGGATCTGCACTGGTCGCATTTTGGTCAGAAATAACCTAATGAATCAAAAAGCAAACAGTTTAGATCCTGATCAGATGGCACGGATGTTTCTTCTGATCTCGATCTAAACTGTTCGCCCTAACAGTG
Organism: Corbicula japonica; assembly: GCA_038501625.1. Lineage (NCBI taxonomy): Eukaryota > Metazoa > Mollusca > Bivalvia > Venerida > Cyrenidae > Corbicula > Corbicula japonica. The sequence continues at coordinate 1,103 of JAZAYU010000740.1, read as the reverse complement.
TAAATCAGCACAGGTGCTTTCAAGCCACAACCTGACCCCTTGGGCTCTTTAAACTATATTGATACTAAAAAGGGTCTACACTAGACAAAAATATCTTTGTTTGTTGTGTTAGTCTCAATTCGTCTTCAGTCTATCCAAACAGAATAGTATTACTGTCTATTTCTATTTCCTTAAAGCATTCATGTTTTTTAGGGATTGGGGATGTGGCTCTAGCTGGTCACTGTCAAGAGGGGAAATTTGCTGATGTTTTATAGTTTAGGAGAAAATTATAAATAACTTCTCAAATTGTAGGGAAATACAGAATGGTGTAATAATTATACAAATTAAATCAACTAAACAAAAGTTTTATTCCTCATTAAGAAAGGGGAATTTCCATATGGTATAAACATCTCAAAAACACTTTGATATTTGTGCTGCCAACTTGTTTCAGTAGCATTGACAGTGTCTGTCAAATCCTGTCATTGGGGTTGCTTGTGCCTTTGATCACTAAATAAATATTAGAAGACTTGTGCTATCTAAGTTGAATGAATATAAGTTATTAAAATCTATCATTATTGAAAAAAAAATTGGTGTGTTAGATCTATTACCAGTAAAATTTATGGTAAAATTATAACCAATATTTAAAAAGTTGGATCAATCAGTATCTGCTTTAAATAACCATGACTGCAGGGCAAGTCTGTGGATTTGAGAATCCTAACATGTCACATGGTTTCCATGGAGTCTGTGTACAAGTTAAACTGTCATTAAATTATAGCCTGCAGGGCAAGTCTGTGGATTTGAGAATCCTTACATGTCACATGGTTTCCATAGATACTATGTACAAGTTAAACTGTTTTAATTCAAAGCCTTATGATATAACATAGAACCAGATGTTTAAATGTTAAATTATGTTAATGACTTTTAAAAATAACCAACTAACCCAAAATCAGGAGTTTAGGTAAAAAATAAAATTGTCATCTTTTTATAAAATAATTTTAATAATCAACATTTTGCCTTGGTCCAAGTCTGTTATGACGTGATCTGAATGGAAAGTAATGAATAGATCTAGATCTATATCTTGACTTTTTTCAATCAACATCCAATGAAAGAGTTATTTGAATAAA